>CAUYLG010046751.1:0-71089 GCA_963573385.1 Cacajao melanocephalus | reverse complement strand
ACCCGGAAGGCGGAGGTTGTGGTGAGCTGAGATGGTGCCACTATACTCCAGCCTGGGAGGGAGAGCAAAACTCTGTCTCCAAAAAAAAAAAAAAAAAAAAAAATATATAAAAATATATATATATATATATATATATATATGTTTGTATTTATATAGCAGTACCAAATGCTATTTACGGCTAAGATATAAAGCCACTGTTACAACAGTGTAAGACACACAGTGAGTACCAGGTCCAGATCAGCTACTTCGATCACCTGGGGAGTTTCAGCTTAAAGCAAGCAAGTGGGGCTTCTGGGCCACATCTGTGTCCCCACTGCCACTGTGCACAGGATTCTGGAGACCAGCAAATGGCCTCTTTGTTTTGTTTTTGTTTTTTCCCTTGCTGGAAAAGGCAGACTGGAATCCCTCTTTGTGTAAACTTGTGGTCTAAACTCCCCCTGCTATCCTGGTGGATTTCCTTGGCATTTCTGATCTTTGTTCTTGGCACGATTTGGTGAACCAGGTATCTGACCGCACAGAGATGTGTGTGAGTGAGTGTACGAGTGGAAAGCACACAAGAATGAAAATGCTTTTTTCCTCCTCTCACCTTAAACTCTCATTCTGCCTCATTCACAAATACCCCAGAATTCCAGCACCGTAGTTTTACAAGATCCACATCTCTCCCCATGCGTGTCACTCTGGCATCACTGTCTATGCTTCAGCATCCAGAGCCCAACCCTTCAGGGCCACGAGGGTGGACCCGAGCCCACAAGTCACGTCTGGCCAGGGTGCTGACTGGTAGTGTGTCTGCGTTTCAGGCTGAGCAGCAAGTCTCTGCTGACGTCAGATGACTATGAGCTGGGAGCAGGGATACGGAAGAGACACAAAGGGCCCGAGGAGGAACATGATGCCCTCACTGGAATGGGGAAAGCCAGGGGGAGGAGCCAGACTTGGGATGAACATGAGGCTTCGTCTGACTTCATAAGTCAGGTCAGTAACCCAGTCTTCCAGGTGTGTGAGATCTTGATATGGGTATGTTAAGAGTTCACGCTTCCTGGCCAGGCACAGTGGCTCCTGCCTATAATCCCAGAACTTTGGGAGGCCGAGGCAGGCGGATCACAAAGTCAGGAGATCGAGACCATCCTGGCTAACACAGTGAAACCCCATCTCTACTAAAAAATACAAAAAATTAGCCAGGCATGGTGGCATGTGTCTGTAGTCCCAGCTACTTGGGAGGCTGAGGCAGGAGAATCACTTGAACCTGGGAGGCAGAGGTTTCAATGAGCCGAGATGGCACCACTGCACTCCTGCCTGGGTGACAGAGGGAGACTGTCTCCAAAAAAAAAAAAAAAAAGTTCACACTTCCTTTGCAGGCCCCTTGTTCCTGTACAGAAACCTTAGGAATGGTTGTCTTAGTGCCAGAATAACTCTTCTTTAATCTTCCTTATTGCACAGAGGGGAAATTATAGCCCAGAGGAGGTCGGAAGTAACACAGCCTGAGATGGAAGGCCTAAAAGCTGTCTCCCTCTGTGTGCTGCATGACCCTTTGCTAAAGCCGAGCAGAGACACAGGTTCTTAACCAAATAATGCAGTTGCTCTGTTAACAGTGTAATTGTTTAATGAGCAGCTTTGCCATTCTGTAGTTCTAAGAAACAAGGGCTTGGTGCCACGGTAATTTCCTCTCTGAACTCTTCAGGGGTAATGGGCTGAGAGCCAACTCCTTGATTCTTCTTATTTCTGGAGAGCATTGAAATCATCCATTTAAGTTGCTTTTTGTAAATACAATATACCTTGTCATCCCTCCCCATAAAGCCCAGTGCAGAGGGGTAATTTTTTTTTTTTTTTTTGAGACAGAGTCTCACTATGTCACCCAGAGTGGAGTGCAGTGGCGCGATCTTGGTTCACCGCAACCTCCGCCTCCAGGGTTCAAGTAGTTCTCCTGTCTCAGCCTCTTGAGTAGCTGGGATTACAGGCACCCGCCATCACGTCGGGCTAAATTTTTGTATTTTTAGTAGAGATAGGGTTTCACCATGTTGGCCAGGCTGGCCTCGAACTCCTAACCACAGGTGATCCACCTACCTTGGCCTCCCTAAGTGCTGGGATGACAGGTGTGAGCCACCATGCCCGACCCTCTCTTTCAAGCTCAACCATGTGTTTATAGCCGGGGGGATCTGCAGTGAGCTATGATCATGCCACTGCACTCTAGGCTGGGTGACACAAGACCTTTTCTCTGAAAAAATTATTTTAAAAAGAGGCTAGGCTGTAATCCCAGCACTTTGGAGGCTGAGGCGGGTGGATCACGAGGTCAAGAGATGGAGACCATCCTGGCCAACATGGTGAAACCCCGTCTCTACTAAAAATACAGAAATTAGCTGGGCATGGTGGCGGGCATCTGTAGTCCCAGCTACTCAGGAGGCTGAGGCAAGAGAATCGCCTGAACCTGGAAGGCAGAGGCTGCAGTGAGTCAAGATCGCACCACTGTACTCCGGCCTGGCGACAGAGCAAGATTTCATCTCAACAGCAACAAAAAGAAAATAGAAAATGTTCAAGCATGGGGCATTAATGGCTTTGAAACTGCATGTTTCACTTCAGCAAATGACTGTAGTTGACGATCGACATGCAGGCAGGAATTTAATCTGTGAAATCTCTAATCGTTCTTTCTGCTTCAGGCATCCAAGGAACAATTGTGGCTTTTTTTTTTTTTTTTTTTTTGGCAGCTTTCGGCCCCTTTAGTTGGATAGGCTGGTTTGGACTGCGCAATAGTCTTTGTCAGCTGCCGTAGGTGGTAGAGATAGGCAGATCAGCCGCGTGGGTTTTTGATCTTGATTCCTTTCCTCCTCCCTGAATCCATCTGCCTTCTCCAGGCCATCGGCAGTACCGCTTGCTTGACATGCTTCCTTAGGAGGCACCAGGCAGTGCCGTGGAGAGCCAGTGCCAGCGATAAATGTAACCACAGCAGCAGCTATTTAATAAGTGGTTATCTTGTACCAGGCACTGTGATTGCTGTGTACCTTATCTGAGTTCATCTTCAGAAGCACCTTGGGATGCCCAGACATAAATATCCCCATTTTACAGAGTGTAAACATTGAAGCTGGCCAGTCGTGGTGGCTCACATCTGGAATCCCAACACTTCTGAGTGTGGCTTGAGCTCTTTGGGAGAATGGCTTGAGCTCAAAAGTTTTGAGACCAGCCCAGGCAACATGGTGAAACCCCGTCTCTAGAAAAATTTTTTAAAAATGAGCCAGGGGTGGTAGTGCACGCCTGTATTCCCAGCTACCAGAGAAGCTGAGGTGGGAAGATCACAGAGCCCAGAGGTCGAGGCTGCTGTGGGCTGTGATTGCACTACTACACTCCAGCCTGGGTGACAGCAAGACCCTGTCTTAAAAAAAAAAAATTGGCTGGGGGCTCACGTCTGTAATCCCAGCACTTTGGGAGGCCGAAGTGGGTGGATCACTTGAGGTCACGAGTTAAGAGACCAGCCTGGCCAACATGGTGACCCCTGTCTCTACTAAAAAACCACAAAAATTAGGAGGGTGTGGTGGTGCCCATCTGTAGTCCCAGCTACTCGGGAGGCTGAGGCAGGAGAATTACTTGGATCTGGGAGGCAGAGATTGCAGTGAGCCGAGATTGTGCCACTGCACCCCAGCCTGGGTGACAGAGTGAGACTCAGTCTCCAAACATTAAATAAATAAATAAAAGCTTGAAGCTGGCCGGGCGCAGTGGCTCATGCGTGTAATCCCAGCACTTTAGGAGGCTGAGGCGGGTGGATCACGAGGTCAACAGATCAAGACTATCCTGGCCAACATGGTGAAACACTGTCTCTACTAAAAATACAAAAATTAGTCAGGCTTAGTGGCACATGCCTGCAGTCCTAGCTACTTGGGAGGCTGAGGCAGGAAAATCACTGGCACCCAGGAGGCAGAGGTTGCAGTGGGGCGAGATTGCACCACTGCACTCCAGCCTGGTAACAGAAAGCGAGACTCCGTCTCAAAAAAAAAAAAAAAAAAAAAAAGATTGAAGCTAAGAGTTGTTAAATCACAGGCAGGGGAAGGAGTGGAGTCCAGAGTGGGCAGAGCACGTGTACTGAATCCCAGGACCCTGTTTTGCCAAATGTTTTAACCCACGACCCAACTTCCCTCTCCAGCTAAAGATTAAGAAGAAGAAGATGGCCAGCGACCAGGAGCAGTTGGCAAGCAAGCTGGACAAGGCCCTCTCCCTCACGAAGCAGGACAAGTTGAAGTCGCCCTTCAAGTTTTCGGACAGTACTGGGGGGAAATCGAAAACTGGCGGGGGCTGCGGCAGGTACTTGACGCCTTACGACAGCCTGCTGGGCAAGGACAGGAAGGCGCTGGCCAAAGGCCTCGGCCTGTCTCTGAAATCCTCCAGAGAAGGTAAACACAAAAGGGCCGCCAAAGCCAGGAAGATGGAGGTGGGGTTTAAGGCCAGAGGCCAGCCCAAATCGGCCCATTCCCCGTTCGCCTCGGAAGTGAGCAGCTACTCTTACAGTAAGTAGCGGATGCCTCGCCGCCTCTGGTCCGCTGCTTCTCTCCTTTTCTCCCCTCTTCTTTCCATCTTCCTCCTCCCTTCTCTCTGTCTGGGGCGCACTAAGGTGCTTGGGTTTTGCATGGCCTCCAAGCCGGAAGTGGGAGGGAGGCCACCTGAAGCGCATATGCCTGTGATTGGCGGGTGTGATTCTGGGCAGGTGCCTGTGATTGGTGGGTGCCCGTGATTGGCGGCTGGGAGCCGAAATCCGCCTGCCCTCTCTTGCCCGCCGTCCGCTTGCCTACCCGACACCTTCTGTGCGGAGGCTTTGCGCGCCACGGAGTTTATGGCTGTTTGGCTTAGAGAGGTCGGGAGCCCCTAGAGGTTACCGGACTCCCCTGCCCGCAGGAAGCACGCGTTCCTGTGTGGACCGCAGCCTTGTCGCAAAGTGTTGATGGAATCGGCGTTTATGGAGCGGGCACCGTGTTGGGCTCTGGATGCAGGGCTTCATTGGCGTTATGGTGTCTGTGGCATCTCTGACAGCAGGTACCCCCATGTTGTTTCTCGGTATGCTGAGGCCCAGTAGCCGGAGAGGAGTGTGGGCGCTCGGGTGCGGAGAGGCGACTCGGGGCTAAACCCGGTTCGGCCTGACTCACCATCCACTGGAATCTGCTGCCACCATAACCGTGTCCCACATCTGTTCTGTCCACTGCGGTAGCCACAAAACATGCGTGGCTATTGAGGTGTTTTTTTTTTTTTTTTTTTTTTTCCTGAGTCGGAGTCTCACTCTACCCAGGTTAGAGTGCAGTGGCACGATCTTGGCTGCATGCAACTACCACCTCCTGGGTTCAAGCGATTTTTCTCTCTTGGCCTCCCAAGTAGCTGGGACTACAGGCACGTGCCACCCCACCCAGGTGTTTTTGTGTTTTTTAGTAGAGACGGATTTTCACCTTGTTGGCCAGGCTGATCTCGAACTCTTGACCTCAAGTAATCCACCTGCCTTGGCCTCCCAAAATGCTGGGATTACAGGCTGTGCCACTGTGCCCTGTGTTTTTTGAAACAGGGTCTCTCTCCCTTTTCCCCAGGCTGGAATGCAGTGAGGCCATCACAGCTCACCGCAGCCTCAAGCTCCCGGGCTCAAGCTATCATCCTATCTCAGCCTCCCAAGTAGCTGGGACTAAGTGTGCACCACCGCACCCGGTTAATTTTGAAATTTTTAAATTTTGTTTGTAGAGACAGAGTCTTGCTGTGTTTCCCAGGCTGGTTGCCCAAGCTCCTGGGCTCAAGCAATCCTCCTCTCTCAGCCTCCTGAGTATCTGGGACTACAGCTGCGCACCACTACGTGCCACTAATTTATTTTTATTTTTGTAGAGATGGGGTCTCCCTGTGTTTTCCAGACTGGTCTGGAACTCCTGGCCTCAAGCAGTCCTCTTGCTTTAGCTTCCCGAATAGCTAGGACCGTGGATGCACACCACTACACCCAGCTAATCTAGTTTTATAGAGGCTGAGTCTTGCTATGTTGCCCATGCTGGTCTTAAACACCCAGGCTCAAGAGATCCTGCCGCCTCAGCCTCCCAAAGTGCTGGGATTACAGGCATGAGCTACCTTTCCCAGCTGCTATTGAGATTTTGAAATGGAGCGGTCCCGGTGGGACTGAGGAATGGAATTTTATTTCATTTAACTAGAGGCTGCCGGATTGGAGTCTCCTCAGGGTCATGGCCTCTCGTGGCCCAGAGCCTGCTGCCTGGCAGATAGTGGGTGCTCACTCAGTATTTGTGGACAGAATACCGCATGACCAGGGTGGTCAGGTGCTAAGTTTGTGGCTGCCGCAGGGATGCCAGGAGGAGCTTCTTGGGTTCTGGCCCATGCCAGTGTCTGGTGTTTGTTCTGGGAATCCCCAGGCCCTGGGGCGGGAGAGCTTTTACTTTGGCAACTGCCTGGTTCTGTGTGTCTGGAGCTTTTCATTGGCCCTGGCCGGTTCATGGGTGGAGATGGGGGAGTTTGAATGCCAAGTGCGAAAAGTGGACACGTTTACTGATACAATAAAGAATGTTTTCTTAAGGAAAGGAAATGAAAAAGTGTTTATGGACTTGGAGTTAAAATATCGTCACCTGCTTTACAGGGCTGTTGGGGGCCTTAAGTGAGCTCACGTGGGCAGAGAGCTGAACGTGGCATCTGGCACGGAATTAAGCTGCTGTTTTTTTTTTTTTTTTTTTTTTTTGGAGTGCGTGTGTTTTGTCTGCCCTGGGCTACTGGGTCACCAGGACCGAAGCTCCCCATGGATGTGGGAGAAGCAGCTGGCTTGTGCCTTCTGTGCTGAGGACATGTGACAGTGTCGTGGCTTCCTTGCCTCTCTGATTGGGATGGGTGTGATCAGAGCAGCACAGCCCAGGCTACTGGCCATTGTGTGGGCACCAGCAGGAAGGGATGGTGCCAGAGACTCTTCACTATGAGGGGGAAGGGAAGAGCTTTCTTTTGCTCTCTTAATCTCTGCTCATTTTGGAAACGTGAAGTGGGTTCAGGGAAGTGGCGGGTAGATTGCTGTTCTTTGATTTTCTGAGGGAGTGGGGTCTGTGGATGCGGTCTGCTTGGTAGCTGGAAAAATTCCCCACTTACCCCATTTTCAGGTGGACATGGATGGGGTGGAGCTGGAGGTCAGAGATGAGCTCTGTCCCTGAGGTCTCTGGGGTGCTCCGAGCTGGTGTGTTCACTCTTGCACGTGTGAGGGAATGTTCATTTTATTTTTTGAGACAGAATTTTGCTCTTTTTGCCCAGACTGGAGTGCGGTGGCATGATCTCAGCTCACTGCAACCCCCGCCTCCCAGGTTCAAGTAATTCTTCTGCCTCATCCTCCCAAATAGCTGGGATTACAGGTGTCCACCACCATGCCCAGCTTTCTGATTTTTAGTAGAGACAGGGTTTCACTACGTTGGCCAGGCTGGTCTCAAAACTCCTGACCTCAGGTGATCCACCCACCTTGGCCTCCTAAAGTGCTGGGATTACTGGAGTGAGCCACTGCGCCCAGCCTGGGAATGGTCAAATGGGCAGCCTCACTCCATTGTCCCTTTGTCAAAAACTCTGCTGTCCCAGGGGAGAGAAACGGACTCATGTTGCAGTGACGAAGTCAGTGGGCCTAGCTCCAGCGAGATGATGGCTATGGGATGCACCTGGCTCTGCAGGGCTCTGCAGTGTGCTCCTCTGTTTATTTTTTATAATCTGCTTTTCTGTACTTCTGGTCAGTGAGAGTGCAGGGTCAGAAGGAGGTAGGGGTGTGTCCAGGGTGGTGCTGAGATGGGCAGAGGTTGAAGCGAGAACGGCGCCCTCTTGCTTTTTCAGTTTGGGTTGTAGGGGTGGGTGGCCTTTGTTTTTTTGTTTTTGAGAAGATGCCTTGCTGTGTTACTCAGGCTGGAGTGTAATGGTGCAATCTCGGCTCATTGCAACCTCCACCTCCTGGGATCAAGCAGTCCTTCCACCTCAGCCCCCCGAGTAGCTGGGATTACAGACACTGGCTACCACAATACAATACAAATAGAAAATACAACAATTTTTGTATTTTTAAAAAATAGAGACAGAGTTTCGCCATGTCGGCCAGGTTGATCTCGAATACCTGGCCTCATGTGATCTGCCCACCTCGGCCTCGCAAAGTGCTGGGATTACAGATGCGTGCTACCGCGCCTGGCCTCCCTGTGGGTGCTTGTAGGAGGCCAAGTTGGTTGTCACCCACTGGCCTCTCCAGCCTGGGATGCAGCCTTGGGAGGGACAGATTGGAGCATATATGAGAGAGTATGCTTTGGCTGGTAGGTGGGCAGGGGCTAGTAGCCTGGCAGGTCTGGAACTTGTACCCCGGAATTGCTGGGCCATCCTGAAGTTGGGGTATTGGTGGAATGAAAGTGTAGGTGTTGGCAGGAGCAGCCAGATTAACACCTGCCGCGCACGCGTATATGTGTTTTCTCTTGGACTCGGAGGTGGCAGGTACTGCCAGAGCTGTAGCTGTGTTGGTTCACGTTCCCGGAGTTTGGAGTGAATTTCAGCAGGTCAGGGGATTAGTCTTTCGCTCTGGAACCCATGTCTTCCCATCTTGCCCAGCAGCCCAGTATGAAAAACATCAAAATGGTGTGAGCATGGTGGGGGCTGGAGCAATGCCTGCCAGGCAGGCTCCCTTCTCAAAGCCGGCTGGTCATCTCCCCAGAAGATTTGAAGACTCTTGGCTTCCATCTCACAGTGAGGTCAGAGAGTTCAGGGAAGCCAGCAGTGGTGTGTCAGCAAACCAGCTCATAGAAGGGCAAGGGGGCCAGGCGTGGTGGCTCCCGCCTGTAATCCCAGCACTTTGGGAGGCTGAGGTGGGTGGACCATGAGGTCAGGAGTTCGAGACCAGCCTGACCAACATGGTGAAACCCTGCCTCTCCTAAAAATACAAAAATTAGCTGGGTGCAGTGGCACATGCCTGCTGTCCCAGCTACTCGGAAGGCTGAGTCAGGAGAATTGCTTGAACCCAGGAGGTGGAGGTTGGAGTGAGCTGAGATTGCACCACTGCACTCCAGCCTGGGCTCCAGAGTGAGATTCCATCTCAAAATTAAAAAAAAAAAAAAAAAAAAAAAAAAAAAAAAAAAGGAAGGGCAAGGCAACCTCTCGCGGTCACAGCATTTGCCCATTACCGAGGTGTCAACACTCACCATGGCCTGTTTCGTGCTGCCATTGGGAGGCCGCTGCGGGGCATTGGGAAGAGAATACACGATCAGCTCTCATGAACCCTTCCCCTCCTGGGTCAGGTCCTTCCTCTGCAGTTGTCACCCTTGGGCCATCGTAATCCCATGGGAGAGGCAGTGACCAGGGGATAGTCATTCCTGAGCATGGAGCTCCTGTCATCCCCTTGTGCCCGGAAAGGCTGGAGTGACGCTGGCAGCATCAGTCTAGGAAGGGCCAGGGTCCAGCACTCGGAAGATGCCATGTGATGCCCGAGGCACCCAGGGCAGAGGAGAGCTCTGGCCTGGGAGGGGAGCTGGTGATGTTGAGCACGGCTTTCCCACAGCCGCCTACTAGGCATTTGGACCTGTTTGTTCTGGCACCTTCCAGTGTATTCTCAGAACCACTAAAACCAATAAAATGAAGCCACCAGCTCCCGCTGCCCTGTGACTTATCTTTATTAAAAACTACTTTGACTGCAGATACGGACTCAGAGGAAGACGAAGAATTCCTGAAAGACGAGTGGCCCGCCCAAGGCCCCTCCAGCTCCAAACTGACACCTTCCCTCCTGTGTGGCATGGTGGCAAAGAACAGCAAGGCGGCTGGCGGCCCCAAGCTGACCAAGAGGGGCCTGGCGGCCCCCCGGACTCTGAAACCCAAGCCGGCCACCAGCAGGAAGCAGCCGTTCTGTTTGCTGCTTCGAGAGGCTGAGGCGCGGTCCTCCTTCAGCGACTCTTCGGAGGAATCATTTGACCAAGGTTACTAGCTCCAAACACAAAATACCTTCCGTGTTTCCTAGCGAGAGAGTGAGTGCGAGTGAGCGAGAGGGAAGCGAGTGGGCGCACGGGAGAGATGGTGGTGAGGAGGCCCGCGCGATGGCCGCAGGAAGGCCGCCATCTGGGTTCTTGGCAGCGTAGCCTGCTGTATCAGCCGAATGATTTTTATTTTTGCTTTTATTTGGACTGTATCATTGTGATAATCTCACCGGCTAGCTCTTTTGGAGCTGTTACGTGGACCGCTTTGAGTCTGCATTTTTCTCCACTTTCCCTCCTCTCTGCCGTCCTCCCCCTAGCCCAAGATCCTCCCCCTCCACCCCGGACCCCTGCACTCACCTTTTCTGCCCACCCGGAGATCCCAGGCTTGGGTCAGGCTCTTTTTGGGCACAGCCTGGTGGAGGCTTCCCGAGGAACATTTTGTAAATGGAATTCTGTCGTGTGGGCGTGTGACTTGATGTTTGTACCGCGATTTTGGTAATACCAAGCTTTATTAAACATATTGAGTTCATTTTTAACTAAACCTGTGTGCCTTGTCTCTCTTGCTGTGTCCTTACTAGACATTAGGTTGACGCTTCCCTCTCATTTTGTTTCTCCCCCACCTCCTCCCCTCCCTCCTCCCCACCCAGAAGGAGTAGGGACGGGACTTGCCGCCTGCCGCTTGCCTGTGTTATTCAAATATCCCTGGTAGCAATTGGCATCCATTTCATTTTTCAGGTTTAAAACCAAGTGCTTTCACCTCCCAGCATCATCATGTTTTTTTAGTTGCTTGTTTGTCTTTTATTTTCTTAAAGCTCTATCCTTACTCGCCAGTGGTTAAAAAATACTATTTATAAATGCTTGTCTTCTCACGCGTATTTCTGTTTTGAAGGGCGTGTAGGCAGCACAGGGCCAAAAGCCTTTAACACCCCCGGTCTCTGTCATTCAATAGGAAAGTGGCTTGGTTGCCACATGGAGGGATGGAGCGCTGTGCTCTGTTTGGAGAGAGATGGGCCTGGTCCCAGCCCTGGGTCCTCAGCTACCTCGCTTCTCAAAAGAGAGTTTGCTGGGGCTCTGAGGCCCCACTGGCCCTGCCCTCTCCAATGTCAGAATTGTGCTACTGGGGTTAGGAACCTCTAAGCCTTTCAGGCCCTTCAACCAGAAATGTCCCAAGAAAGGGAAACAAGTGAATCTCTGACCTTTTTTCCTTGCCCTGGTTTTAGGATTTGACTTCAGGGCTAACTCCCCCTAGGGCCAGCTGAGGGGATCCCCCAGGCCCTGGGTAGCCACACCTGGATGTCAGCTGCTCCCCGAGGAAGGCCTGGGGGTGTCATGGTGACCCTGGGCCTGACCTGGCTTGGGGACCCCGGGACCAGAATGGTGCCCCCCCTGGCTTGTTTTTCCAGCCCTGCTCTCGAATTCCTGGTCTACCCCGCCTCCCCTCTCAGAACTCCCCTCCAAATTGGCAGAGATCCACTCGGGTGACCAGGAGGTGGTATGACGGCGAGTATGATGCCCCAGGGGTCGAGTATGATGCCCCCGGGGCTCATGTTCCCCGGGGCTGCTGTCCCTCAGAGCGAACGCCACCAGGGCTGAGAAGAGAGGTCCCAGGCCCCTGACCCCTGCCCGGGCTGTCCATGGATGAGTCGGGTTAGTTTACGATCCCCTTCTCCCTCCCCGACCTCCTCCCTCTCCCGTTTTGGCTGGATCCCATGCCCCGGCCCTTACACCCCCTTAAAGCCAGGATTCCTGGTTCTAAGTTTTTGAGCCCTCCTGCCCCAGGTCAGACCCCACAGAGAAGCAGGCAGCCACCCAGGCCTCTTAGGAAGGGGCTCCGGGCTGGACGCCGCAGTGCCAAGTGTACAGGGCCCAGATAGGGGAGGGCGGGGGGTTGAGGGGAGGCGGGGGAGGCCCAGGCTCCTCGGTGCCCCCCTCCACCCCCACCGTGTCCACCATTGAGCAGGTCTTGAAAGGGATATTTGGGTAATAGGGCCTCGCTGACCTGGTACTAAACTCCGTAACTGGCTTGGCTTTTCTGGTGTGTCTGCTTCTTCCAGCAGCCCGACCATACCTCCACCCTTGACCCTCCCCATGACGCTTTGAATGTCTGTTTTGGTCTCTTGCATTGCTCTCACGCTGCACTCTGGACGCAAAGCGAAGGCTGGGAGTAGGGCAGACGGCGCAGCGGGTCACTGAGCTTGGGTGCGAGCCTGGCTCGTTGCTCCGTAGGTAGGCAAAACGCTTTTCTTTCTGTCTCCCATACACCTCCCCTCCTCGGGGTTCGCCCCCACCGGGTCTGGCAGCCGCAGATCGCTCTGGCATTTACCACCAACCTGTCACCGCCAACCCCATGTCCTGAGCCAAGATCTTTTTTTGTTGTTGTTTTTTTTTTCTTTAAATAAAAAACCAAAAATGAGTTTTTCTGTATTTCCTTGGGTTTTCTTTGATAGGACTTTTTCCCCCTCCCTGTCCCCCGCCCTTGACAAGCAAGCTCTGTGGCCTCAGGTGCAGATAACTCCAGAAAGGTTTTCTTGGTCTTCAGAGCCTCTCTGCTCCCCAGCCCACTGCAGACGTGTGTGCACCAGCTCCCCCCCACCCCCCATGGGAGCAGCAGGCGTGGCCTTGTCAATCACGCAGGGAGCCGGGAGAGTCTCCTATACCGAGGTGCGGGCGTTGGGCTGCTCCCGGCTTTCTGCGCTCTGGCGTGGATGTGGGCGTCCAGAAACCCAGAGCTTGCCCTCCCCCTACAGCCCCTCCCTGCTGCTTGAGAACTCCTCTGGATGGGAAAGGTTTCTGGAGTCTGCGCACCTGAGCAGCTAGAAGGGAAGATCCCCAGCCCCACTGTTTAACCCCACACCCACCCCCTAGCCAGTCCCCTGCCCACCACCCTGCTCAAATTGGCCCACCCCAGGGAGACCCAATGTGGAGGACCCAGGCGCTGTCAAAAGTCTGCCTACACTTAGCCTGCTTTGCCGCTGTGGCCCACTGGGGCAGAGACAGAGCCATGTGACTCCCGCAATGTGAATGATCGCGAAGTGTGCACTGCCTGCCTGCCTGCCCCCGCCTGCCCCGCTGGCCTCTCCAGCCTGCTTCATCCATCGCTCGGGGGTGGGGGGGGGCAGTCTCCTCTCTCACCCTCTTAACAAACCTCCTCCCTCTCCCTCTGGCTCCTCCCTTCCTACCTCCCTCCACCCCTCTGCGGACTCCTCAGACTCATCATCGTTACACCTTCCTCTCGGAGGTGGCCCAGCAGAAATCCGGGCTCCCTCCAGTACACAAGTAGACAGACAAAACCTCTGCCCTCATTGGCACCCCTGGGGCTGCCACTTTTGGCCACAAATTGCCTAAGCAAGCAGGCAGCTTGAGACGTTGGCAGGAGACCGTGGAGTTGGCTGTCCATCTTACCCGCCCGTCTCCCTGAGCCTAGACTGTGCCTCATCCTGGAGAGAGGGAGGGTCTGGCACCCATCTCTTCTTGCTGGAAGGGGCCACCTTCCAGCCCTGTGGCCCCCAGAGTCACCTTCCCAGTCCCAGCACTCTGGTCCACAAGGCAGACAGGAGCCCCTGTCACCTGCTCGTGGGTGGCACTTTGGATGTGGCATCTCAGGGCGGAGTTGGCTCTCTGATGTCTCCCACCTGCCCGTCCTCAGCATAGGTCAGCCCTGGTGTCTCCCTGGGAAGGTCAGAGGAATTCTCTGCCTCAAGACAGCCTCTTTTTTTGGTGTGTGTGGGGGGTTTGGTTTGTGTGTAGGGAGCCTCTTGTCTGCCAGCTACCCTGGTCCTGAGAGCCTAGGCTGGGCTCCCAGGGGCTGCAGGCCAGCAGGGCTGGTTACTGGATGAAGCTCGTCTTAAGTCACCAACCAGAGAGACAGGCTGGGGCTTCTGTATTTTTAAAAAGTTTTTATTATTATCATTTGAGATGGAGTCTCGCTCTGCTGCCCAGGCCAGAGTGCAGGGTGTAGTCTCGGCTCACTGTAGCCTCTGCCTCCTGGGTTCAAGCGATTCTCCTGGCTCAGCCTCCCAAGTAGCTGGGATTACAGGTGAACGCCACCACGCCTGGCTATTTTTTGTATTTTTAGTAGAGAGACGGGGTTTCATCATGTTGCCCTGCCTGGTCTCTAACTCCTGACCTCAAGTGATTCACCCGCCTCGGCCTCCCAAAGTGCTGGGATTACAGGCGTGAACCACCACAGCGGCCTATTTATTTATTTTTGAGACAGGGTCTCGCTCTGTCACCCAAGCTGGAGTGCAATAGTGCCAGCGTAACTCACTGCCCCCTCGGACTCCTGAGTTCAAGCCATCCTCCTGCTTCTGCCTCCGGAGTTGCCAGACTGCAGGCATGCCTGGCTAATTAAAAAAATTTTTTTTGTAGAGACAGGGTTTGCTCTGTTGCCCAGGCTGGTCTCAAACTCCTAGCCTCAAGAGATCCTCCTGCCTTGGCCTCTCAAAGTGCTGGGATTACAGGAGTGAGCCACCTTGCCTGGCCCTGGGGCTTCTTTAGGTAGTCACCAGCTCTGGGTTTGAGCCTTCTCTTGTGCTGCCGGAGTGCTTAACCCCTTTGGGCCTCAGTCTACTCCTGCCCTTCCTGGGCATCGCATGAGTGAAGAGTCGCAGCCAGCTATAGTCTGGGCACGGGACAGCACAGTTTCTCCCTGCAGGTTACAGGGGTGGCCCTGTTTCTGTTTGATCGTCTTTAAGCCTACAGATCGCTTTCTCCTCCCTGCAAATGATTCTCTTTGGATCCTGCCCTTGGCTGAGCCAATGGGCTGGGAGGGTCACCCTTTGCTGCAGGTGAGAAAATAGAGGCTCAGAGAGGGTGGGGGACTTGCCCAGCCTCCCCAGAACGGGGGAGTTGCTACGAGTCAACTTAATATTTTGAATTAATTTAAAAAAAAATTAGACATGGGACACTCTGTTGCCCAGGCTGGTCTGGAGCTCCTGGGCTCGAGTGATCCTTCTGCCTTGGCCTCCCAGTGTTGGGATTACAGGCGTGAGCCACTGTGCCTGGCCAGGAGTCAACTTTATTTTTTTGAGACGGAGTCTCACTCTTGTTGCCCAGGCTAGAGTGCAGTGGTGTGATCTCAGCTCACTGCAACCTCTGCCTCCCGGGTTCAAGTGAGTGCAGGAATCAACTTTAGGCTCCAGATCCCTTCAGAGGACTGAAACCGTGGGGGGTCCCCTGGCCCCCAGGAAGAGCCCAAACTCCACCTTCTCCTGCCACCAGTCCCCAGGACTCAGCTCACGAAGCTGCCGTGGGCACCTGTGCCCGCAACCTGCAGCCTGAGCCCCCAGGGCCCTCTTCCCCCTCACCTCCCTCCGCCTCCTCTTTTCCTTCTCCTCTCCTGCCTCTGTGTTGTGTGTTGGGGCGTGTGTGCGTGTGGCCGTGGAGAGAGCTGTCTCCAGTCCTTGTCCGTGTGTCTGGCCCCTGCCACAGCTCAGGTGCATGTCGGTGCCCTTTACAGCAGCCCACCCTGACACCCAAGGCCGCTGCCCACCTCTGGGCTGTCTGGGATGCCTGCATTGGGCTCAGCTGGCCGGGGGCATTGGGTCATTGGGTGGGGGGAACCTGTGGGCTGAGTCTGCATCCACCCCCGGTGGCCCCCTGGTGAGGACTAAGGGGCTAGGCTGGAGCCCAGAGGCCACTCCAGGCCGGGAGGGCAGTGGGGGGTGGCCCTGGCCGAGGCCAAGGCTCTGACTCAGTCCTTGTTTTCTGCACGCCAGATGAGAGCTCGGAGGAGGAAGACGAGGAGGAGGAGCTGGAGGAGGAGGACGAGGCCAGCGGCAGTGGCTATAGGCTGGGTGCCCGGGAGCGGGCCCTGTCACCGGGCCTGGAGGAGAGCGGGCTGGGCCTGCTGGCACGCTTCGCCGCCAGCGCCCTCCCCAGCCCCACGGTGGGCCCGTCCCTGTCTGTGGTACAGCTGGAGGCCAAGCAGAAGGCCCGGAAGAAAGAGGAGCGCCAGAGCCTGCTGGGTGAGTGGCGGCAGGCAGGCTGTGGGGGGTGGATGCCATCGTCCCATGCCACAGGTGAGGAAACTGAGGCTCAGAGAGATGCAGATATAGAGCTGGGAATGGGCAGAACCCCAGCCTCAATGGGCCAGCCCTGTCCTGAGCAGGGATGCAGGTGACAGGAACCCCAGCCTGCCATCTCCAAGGAGGGAGACTCTTCGCCTTGCAAAGGGTGGCCTCCTTCAGTCTCATGCTCCCAACAAACACGGCCCTGTGTTGTGCACTTGGGGGGCTGTGGGAGCTCCATGGAGGCCCCCAACCCAGCCTGGGGTTCAGGGGGCCACCCCAGGTTGGTGACACCCAATCTGGCCCGTGAGAGAGACTGGAGTGCTGGCTGAGACACAGGTGCAGGGGAAGGAACAGCCACTCCACGGTAGGAAGAAAAGAGTGTGTCTTGTTCAGGGTTTCATGGGATGGTAGGGGTGCAGTCTGTGGTATAAGACAGCAGGTGGGTCAGGCCTCATGCAGCCTGGGCTTGGGCCTGGAGGAGTCGAGTGGGGCGGGCAGGTACCATGCTTTCTTTGACTTGCTTGCAATCAGATGGGTAAACTGAGGCAGCAGGCACTCCCACTTGGGCAGGCAGCTGGTGCTTATACCAGCTGTGTAAGTGCTTCTGTGTGAAGAGTACCTGAGAACAGGTAACTTTGTAGGGGTCCCCAGTGCCCTCACGCGGACACAGCCCACCTGCAGCTGGAGTCGGTGCTGGAGGTGGAGATAGATGGTCCTGCATGTGTTTAGTCTGTGAGTTCCCCTGGCCCCAGCAGGGGAGGGTCCTTCTGACCCTCAGGCATCCTTTTCTGAGCCACAGTGGGGGTAGGCATGAGGCCCTCCTGGGAGAGGCTGGGACAGGAAAACAGGTATTGCTGCCCCTGAAGGCCCCCCGCCAGCTGCCCCTGGCTTCACGCTCTCTGTAGGTTCACAGAGCAGAGCCTCACCCCTGACCTCCTGTGTCTCCTGGAACCCCCATTTCTGGCACCTACGCCAGGTTCCAGGGTCTGCCTAACCCCTCCTCCCTCTTACTCCTATGCCCTGCCGTTGTTTGCTGGGCTTCAGGCTTGGTTCTCCTGGAAAGAGGCACTGGAGACCCCTACAAGGTTACCTGTTCTCAGGTACTCTTCACACAGAAGCAGCTGGAGGGCATCTTCAGAGTGCACACTTGGCCAAGCCACTCTTCTGCCCAGAACCTCCAAATGGCTTCCCACTGCCCTCTGATTAGTGCTACCTGTCTGACCCTCCACCATCAGACTCTGACTGCATGGACAACATTATCCTGTCCACAGTCCCTAAATGCACCAGCCAGGCTAGTACCCTCAGGCTGTGTCTACAGCCCCAAATACCCATTTCACCCAAACCAGCCAAGGTATTAGCATAGGACCAAATTATTCCCTTATTATACATTGACTGTCTGAAGGATCTGTAGTGATGTCTCTTTCATTGCTGATACAGATTGTTTTTTCTTACTCTGTTTCTTGGTCATTCTGGCTAGACATGATCAGTTTCATTGGTTTCTACTCTTTGTTATTTTCTTCCTTCTCATTATTTTGGGTACACAAGCATGTCTTGGAGATCCTGCAGGATTGCTTCCAAACCATAAAGCAAATACCACAGAAAAGCAAGTCACATGAACGTTTTGGTTTCCCAGTGCATACAAAAGTTAGGTTTACACTATACTGTTGCCTATTAAGTGTACAATATTCTATTTGAAAAAACAGTGTACATACCTTAATTAAAAAGTAGACTATTGGCTGCGCATGGTGGCTCACACCTATAATCCCAGCACTTTAAGAGGCCAAGACGGGAGGATTGCTTGAGCACAGTAGTTCTAGACCAGCCTGGGCAACAGAGTGAGACCCCATCTCTATAAAAAAAAAAAAATCAACAAAAAAATTAGCCAGGCATAGAGGCACGCGCCTGCGGTCCCAGCTACTTAGGAGGCTGATGGAAGAGGATTGCTTGAGCTTTTGCGGTCAAGGCTTCAGTGAGCCGAGATTACACCACTGCACTCAAGCCTTGGCGACAGAGTGAGACCCTGTCTCAAAAATAAAAGACAAAACAAAAAGCATATGTTTACACCATCTTGTAGTCTGTTAAGTGTGCAATAGCATTTTATCTTTCTGTTTTTTTGAGACAGAGTCTCACTTTGTTGCCTAGGCTGGAGTGCAGTGGTGTGATCTCAGCTCACTGCAATCTCTGCCTCCTGGGTTCAAGTTATTCTCTTGCCTCAGCCTCCCGAGTAGCTGGGATTACAAACACACACCACCACGCTCGGCTAATTTTTGTATTTTTAGTAGAGACGGGGTTTCACCATGTTGGCCAGGCTAGTCTCGAGCTCCAGACCTCAGGTGATCCACCCACCTTGGCCTCCCTAAGTGCTGGGATTGCAGGCGTGAGCCACTGTGCTTGGCCGTAATAGCATTATGTCTAAGAAAATATTGTGCATACCTTAATTTAAAAATGATTTCTTGCTGAAAATGCTGACCATCATCTGAGCCTTTAGTGAACTGTAATCTTTTTGCCAGTGGAGGGTCTTGCCTTGATGTTGGTGGCTGCTGACTGATTAGCCGGGTGGTTGCTGAAGGTTGGGGTGCTGTGGCAATTTCTTAAAATAAGACAACAGTGAAGTTTGCCACATCGATGGACTCTTTCTTTCAAGAAAGATTTCTTTGTAACATGCTATACTGTTTGATAGCATGTTACCTGCAGAACTTTCAAAACTGGAGGCTGTCCTCTCAAACCCTGCTGCTGCTTTATCAGCTAAGCTTATGCAGTATTCTAAATCCTTTGTCATTTCAACAGTGTTCACAGCGTCTTCGCCAGGAGTAGAGGCCATCTCAGGAAACCACTTACTTTCCTCCTCCGTAAAAAGCAGCTCCTCATCTTTTCAAATTTATCATGGCATTGCAGCAATACTGTCCCATCTTCAGGCTCCACTCTAACGTTCTCTAGCTGTTTCCACCACATCTGCAGTGACTTCCGGCAGTGAAGTCTTCAACCTTTCA
This sequence comes from Cacajao melanocephalus, assembly GCA_963573385.1. Taxonomy (NCBI): domain Eukaryota; kingdom Metazoa; phylum Chordata; class Mammalia; order Primates; family Pitheciidae; genus Cacajao; species Cacajao melanocephalus. Next base: position 52,189 of record CAUYLG010046751.1, on the reverse strand, counting down.
AAGTGGTCCATGAGGGTTGGAATCAACTTTTTTTTTTTTTTTTTTGGAGATGTAGTCTTGCTCTGTCTCCCAGGCTGGAGTGCAGTGGCGTGATATTGGCTCACTACAACCTCTGCCTCCCTGGTTCAAGCAGTTCTCCTGCCTCAGCCTCCCAAATAGGTAGGACTACAGGCATGCACCACCACACCTGGCTAATTTTTGTATTTTTAGCAGAGATGGAGTTTCACCATGTTGGCCAGGATGGTCTCGATCTCCTGATCTCGTTAATAGCATTATGCCCACCTCGGCCTTCCAAAGTGCAGGCATGAGCCACCGTGCCAAGCCCGGAATCAACCTCTTCAAACTCCTGTTCATGTGGGTATTTTGACCTCCTCCCATGAATCACAAGTATTCTCAATGGCATCGAGCAGAGTGAATTATTATTATTTTTATTTTTATTTATTTATTTATTTTGAGACAGAGTGTCGCTCTGTCGCCAGGCTGGAGTGCAGTGGCGCGATCTCAGCTCACTGCAACCTCCGCCTCCCGGGTTCAAGCAATTCTCCTGCCTCAGCCTCCCAGGTAGCTGAGACTACAGGCTCATGCCACCACGCCCAGGTAATTCTTTTGCATTTTTAGTAGAGACGGGGTTTCACCATGTTGGCCAGGATGGCCTTGATCTCTTGACTTCATGATCCGCCCACCTCGGCCTCCCAAAGTGCTGGGATTACAGGCTTGAGCCATCGTACCCAGCTGTTATTATTTTTTTGAGACAGAGTCTTGCTCCATCACCCAGGCTGGAGTGCAGTGGTTCGATGTTGGCTCACTGCAGCCTCCGACTTCCCAGTTCAAGGAGTTCTTGTGCCTCAGCCTCCCGAGTAGTTGGGATTACAGTCGTGTGCCACCATGCCTGGCTAATTTTTGTATTTTTAGTAGAGATGGGGTTTCGCCATGTTGGCCAGGCTGGTCTTGAACTCTTGACCTCAGGTGATCCACTTGCCTCAGCCTCCCAGAGTGCTGGGATTGCAGGCATGAGCCACTGTGCCTGACATAGTTTAATTTTTATTTATTTATTTAGAGATCCACCTGCCTCGGCCTCTGAAAGTGCTGGGATTACAGGTGTGAGCCACTGCACCTAGCTTAGAAAGTGAATTCTTTCCAGAAGGTTTTCCATTTAGTTTGCCCAGATGCATAAGAGGAATCATCATCCATGGTAGCCATGGCCTTACGAATTATTCCTTAAATTATGAGACTTGAAAGTCAAAATTACTCTTGAGTTAATTTTTGTATAAGGTAAGAAAATGATGAAATAATTAAATAAAAAAAAGTCAAAATTACTCTTTGATCCGTGGGCTGCAGAATGGGCACTGTGCTAGCAGGCATGAAACCAACATTCATCTCCTTGTACGTCTGCCTCAGAGCTCTTCAGTGACAAGGGACATTGTCAATGAGCGGTAGTATTTTGAAAGGAATCTTTTTTCCTGAACAATAAGTCTCAACAGAGGGCTCGAAATACTCAGTAAATCATGCTGTGAACTAAGGTGTTGTTATCAAGGCTTTGTTGTTCTATTTTGTATGTGTCTGTGTGTGAGACGGAGTTTTGCTCTTGTCACCCAGGCTGAAGTGATGTGGCATGATCTCTGCTCACTGCAACCTCTGCCTCCTGGGTTCAAGTGATTCTCTTGCCTCAGCCTCCCGAGTAGCTGGGATTGCAGGCGTGCACCACCACACCTGGCTGATTTTTATATTTTAGTAGAGACGAGGTTTTACCATGTTGGCCAGGCTAGTCTCGAACTCCTGACCTCACATGTTCCACCCACGTCGGCCTTCCAAAGTGCTGGGATATAGGTGTGAGCCACTGCGCCTGGACTGTTGTCCCATTGATAGAGCACTGACAGAGGACATTTAGCATCATTCTTGAGCCCCTGGGGTTTTTAGGATGGTAAATGAGCATTGGCTTCAACTTAAAGTCACCAGCTGCATTGGCCCCTAACAGGAGAGTCAGCCTGTCCTGTGAAGCTTTGAAGCCAGGCATTGACTTCTCCTCTCTAGCTATGAAAGCCTTAGATGGCATCATCTTCCAGCAGAAGGCTGTTTTGTCCATTTTGCAAATCTGTTGGTATAGCCACTTTAATCAATGCCCCTAGCTGGATCTTCTGGAGAACTGGCTGCATCAGCACTGGCTGCTTATCCTTGCTTTTTTTTTTTTTTTTTTTTTTTGGGAGTCAGAGTCTTGCTGTGTCGCCCAGGCTGGAGTGCAATGGCACGATCTCAGCTCACTGCAACCTCCGACTCCTGGGTTCAAGCAATTCTCCTGCTTCGGTCTCCCGAGTAGCTGGGATTACAGGTGCCCGCCACCATGCCCAGCTTATTTTTGGTAGAGACAGGGTTTCACCATTTTGGTCAGGCCAGTCTTGAATTCCTGACCTTGTGACCTGCCCGCCTCGGCCTCCCAAAGTGCTGGGATTACAGGCGTGAGCCACCGTGCCCGGCTATCCTTGCATTTTTATGTTATGGAGATGGCTTCTTAGACGGAATCTTGCTGTGTTGTCCAGACTGGAGTACAGTGATGCAGTCTCGGCTTACTGCAACTTCTGCCTCCTGGGTTCAAGTGATTCCCCTGCCTCAGCCTCCTGAGTAGGTGGGACTACAGGCACCTGCCACCATGCTTGGCTAATTTGTGTATTTTGTTAGCAGAGATGGGGTTTCGTCATTTTGGCCAGGCTGGTCTCAAACTCCTGACCTCAAGTGATCCACCCACTTTGGCCTCCCGAAGTGCTGGGATTACAGGTATGAGCAACCACACCTGGCCAATGACTTCTTTCCCTACACCTCATGAGCCAGTCTCTGCTGGCTTCAAACTTTCCTTTTGGAGTTTCTCACCTCTCTCAGCCTTCACAGAATTGAAGAGAGTTGGAGCCTCACTCAGGATTAGGGTTTGGCTTGGCTTAAAGGAATGTTGGGGCTGGTTTGATCTTCTCTCCAGACCACTTAAACTTTCTCCATGTCTGCAGTAAGCCTGTTTCACTTTCTTATCAGACGTGTGTTCATCAGAGCACTTGAAATTTCCTTCAAGAACTTTTTCTTTGCGTTCACAGCCTGGCTAACTGTTGGGCACAAGAGGCCTTGCTTTCAGGCTATCTTGGTTTTTGACTGGCTTCCGCCTTCCTCACTAAGTTTAATCATTCCTGTCTTTCGATTTAAAGTGAGAGACATGTGACTCTTTATTTCACTCAAATACTTAGAGGCCGCTGTAGGATATTAACTGACCTGATTTCACTATTGTTATGCTTTAGGGAATAGGGAGGCCCAAGGAGAGGGAGAGAGATGAGGAAGGCCGCTTGGCTGAGCAGTCAACACACCCTTTTTTTTCCCCTTGCTATATAAAAAACACAGGGCGGGGTGCGGTGGCTCATGCCTGTAATCCCAGCAGTTTAGGAGGCCAAGATGGGTGGATCACTTGAGGTCAGGAGTTCGAGACCACTCTGGCCAATACGGTGAAACCTTGTTTCTACTAAAAAGACAAAAATTAGCCAGGCGTGGTGGCACATGCCTATAATCTCAGCTACTCGGGAAGCTGAGGCAGGAGAATTGCTTGAACCCAGGAGGTGGAGTTTGCAGGACTGAGCAGAGATTGGGCCACTGCACTGCACTGCAGCCTGGATGACAAGAGTGAGACTCTGTCTCAAAAAGGAAAAAAAAAAAGAAAAACACACATATTGGCCAGGCATGGTGGTTCATGCCCATAATCCCAGCACTTTGGGAGGCTGAGGCAGAGGGACCATCAGAGGTCAGGAATTTGAGACCGGTCTGGCCAACCTGTTGAAACTCCATCTGTACTAAAAATACAAAAATTGACCAGGGGTGCTTGTGGGCACCTGTAATCCCAGCTACTTGGGAGGCTGAGGCATGAGAATCACTTGAACCTAAGAGGCAGAGGTTGCAGTGACCCGAGACTGTACCACTGCAGTCTAGCCTGAGCGAGAGTGAGACTCCATCTCAAAAAAAAAAAAAAAAAACACATTTGTCAGTGAATTTCCATCTTATATGGGCACTGGTAATGGAGCCCCAAAACAATTGCAATTTTTTATAGATAAGAGGTCTTGCTCCGTTGCCCAGGCTGGTCTCAAACTCCTGACCTCAAGTGATCTGCCCTCCTTGGCCTCCCAAAGTGCTGGGATTATAGGCGTGAGCTACCACCCTTGGCCCCTTTTATCATTTTAGAACGTTGTTCTTTGTTGCTGGTAACAATTTTTATCTTAAAAACTCTATTCTTTTTGCTATTAGTATAGCCGTTCCAGCTCTCTTGGTTACTATTTGCATGGTATACCTTTTTCATGCTTTGCCTTTCAATTTATTAGTGTCTTTGTCATTAGATTTTTGTCTAAGTGTTGGTTCTCCTTTGCTGCTTTTTAAACACATTTATTAGAATATGTTTAAGAACTCCTTTTTAATTTTCCTGTTAGCTTTCTCAGTATCATTTTGTCATTTTTAAAAATAGAAAATAAAGATAACAATATATATTCCTAACTTTTTACATCCTCTTATAATGTGTTTTTTTCCACATAAAATACAGAAATCTTGCAACTTCATATAAGTTCCTATCATCTCAAATTTACGTTATATGTAATACTTCTTCACATGGTGTCAACCCCTGAAGACAATGTTATAAACTTAGTTTTAATCATTTAAATGGCTTATCAGGAAATTAAGAGGAAAAATGGAAAAGTCTTTTGTGTTTATTCAGGTATTTATTATTTCTGTTGCTTTTCAATCTCTTCTGAGTACTCCAGTTTTCCTGCAGTTTTAGCCCAAAGAAGTTCATTTAGCAGTTTTGCCTTGTAGAGCTGCTGGTAATGAATTTTTTTAGTGGTTTTTTTGTTGTTGTTGTTTTTGAGACAGAGTCTCACTCTGTCACCCAGGCTGGAGTGCAACTGGTGCAGTCTCAGCTCACTGTAACCTCCACCTTCTGGGTTCAAGCAATTCTGCCTCAGCCTCCGAGTAGTCGGGATTGCAGGCATGAGCCACCATGCCTGATCTCTTTGTGTTCTTTTACCTGAAAATATGTCTGTTTCACCTTCATTCTTGAGTGATGTTTTTACTGGCTATAGAATTTTGGGTTGACAGGTTTTTTTTCTCTTTGAGCACTTAAAAGATATTCTACTCTCTTCTGGGCTTTGGTTTCTGATGAGAAGTTAGCCATTAATCAAACAATTGTTCTGGAAGTGATAGGTTACATTTTTCTTGTTGTTCTGGGGGTTTGTGTTCATCTTTGTCAGCCATTTGACTGTGGCGTGCCTTGTGATACACTTGTGTTTATTTTGCTTGGTGTTCATCTGACACCTTACATCTGCAAGTTTCTGTTTGTCATCAAATTTGGGAAGATTTCAGCTACTGAGGAAAGACGTACAGAAATCTTCTTGCATTTTTCTTATTATTTCTTTTTTTGTTTAACATACATTTGACAATTTGTTATCTGACAAGTCTCTGAGGCTGGTTCCTCTGCATCCAAATTCTCACTTACTTTTCTCTTAATCATATCCATTCAGCTTTTAGATCCCTTCCATGGATATTTTATTTCTGAAATTGTACTTCTCAGTTTTATAATTTATTTGTGTTGTTTGAAATAGGGTCTTACTCTGTCACCCAGGCTGGAATGCAGTAGCACAATCATGGCTCACTGAAGCCTCAACCTCCTGGCCTCAGGTGATCCTCCCATCTTTGTCTCCTGAGTAGCTGGGACCACAGGTGCATGCCATGATGCCTGGCTAATTATTGTATTTTTTGTAGAGACAGAGTCTCGCTATGTTGCCTAGGCTGGGCTGGTCTTGAACTCCTGACCTCAAGGAATCCTCCTGCTTTAGCCTCCCAAAGTTCTGGGATTATAGGTTTGAGCCACCTTACCTAGCCAGTTCTTTACTTTCAGTTGGTTCATTTGGCTCTTTTCTGTTGCTTCTTTGCTAGTCTTTCCTATCTGGTGAAATTTTCATGTATTGAAAACAAGTTTTGTTTCATCTCTTTGAGGATTTCAGAATCCTTGGCTGTTCGTTCCAACATCTGATTCATCTCAGGATCCGGTTCAGTTGGTTTTCTTTTCTCTCCAGAATGTAATGCATTTTCTTGGTTCTTCATTTGTCTAGTAATTTTTTTTTTTTTTTTTGGAGACAGAGTCTTGCTCTGTTGCCCAGGCTGGAGTGCAGTGGTGCGATCTCTGCTCACTGCAACCTCCGCCTCCCGGGTTAAAATGATTCTTGTGCCTCAGCCTCCCAAGTAGTTGGGATTACAGGCATCTGCTATCACACCCAGATAATTTTAATATTTTTCGTAGAGATGGGGTTTCGCCATGTTGGCCAGGCTGGTCTCGAACTCTTGACCTCAAGTCATCTGCCCACCTTGGCCCTCTAAAGTACTGGGATTACAGGCGTGAACCACATGCCTGGCCTTGTCTAGTAATTTTGGATTGTATTTTGGGCATTGTGGGGCTGAGGTTGTGGAGAGTCAGAATGCCTTTCTTTTTTCTTTTTTTTTTCAGTGAGTATTATCTCTTTTAGGAGCTATTTCCTTAGTGTGGGGCTTGAAGTCCAATTTGTTTCTTGGGTGGTATCTCTGGCCTCTGTTCAGATCATTTTTTGCTGAGACCTGGGCCGTTTGGAGTCCCTTCTGTGCGTAGGTGGTTTCAGAGCCATTCAGAGACATGGAGGAGAGAGAGCAAGAGCATGGTGACCCCTCTCTGGCTCCCTTTCTAATATATATATTTTTTGAGACAGGGTGTCACTCTGTGGCCCAGGCTGAAGTGCAGTGGTGCAATCTCCACTCACTGCAACCTCTACCTCCCGGGTTCAAGCGATTCTCCTGCCTCAGCCTCCCGAGTAGCCGGGATTATAGGCATGCACCACCACACCCTGCTAATTTTTGTGTTTTAGCAGAGATGGGGTTTCACCATGTTGGCCAGGCTGGTCTCAAACTCCTAACCCTAGGTGATCCGCCTGCCTCGGCCTCCCAAAGTGTTGGGATTACAGGCATGAGCCACTGCGCCCGGCCTCTGGCTCCCTTTCTATCTTCTGTGTTCCCAATTTCTAGACTTCTGTTTCCTGGTGCTGAGGTCATCAGGACTCTATTTCTTTTCCATGTGGGCCCCACCTTCCCTGCTGGTGCCAAGAAGACCGTGTTTAGTGCTGGGGTAGATGGTACAGGGAGGAGATCTGCCTCCTGTGACTTCATTCTCTGCCTCCCACATGAGCTTCCTCTCTGTCCGCTGTCCCTCCCTGCACCACACACAATGGGCCCATGAAGGGTTACGTACGCCTGGTGTTCCGGTGGGTCTCTGCTGGGGACTGTTATTGGGTGGTACCTCATTCCATCATACCCAGAAGCAGAACTCTCAAGCCTGTGTTTTACTATGGTGTGTACCCACATCAGCCTCAAAAGCTCCTTGCTGGCCGGGCACAGTGGCTCACGCCTGTAATCTCAGCAGTTTGGGAGGCCAAGGCAGGCAGAACACGAGGTCAGGAGTTTGAGACCATCCTGGCCAACATTGTGAAACCGCATCTCTACTAAATATACGAAAAACAATTAGCTAGGCGTGGTGACGTGTGCCTGTAATCCCAGCTACTTGAGAGGCTGAGGCAAGAGAATGGCTTGAACCCGGGAGGCAGAGGTTTCAATGAGCAGAGAATTTGTCACGGCATTCTAACTTAGCCACAGAGCCAGACTGTCTCAAAAAAAAAAAAAAAAAGCCCCTTGCTGCCTCCCTACACGGTGGAAAGTTGGAAAGTCTGTTAGCAAAAGCTGAATGAATGGGATCATGACATTTTGCTGGTGATTCTATTCCACTGGGCATCCCCTGCTGGTCCCTGTTGCTGTGGCTTCATCTACTAGTTCAGTGGGAGTCAAGCCTCTCAAGGCTGCCCCTGGAGTCAATGGGCTTGGGATTGGGCTCCGGCTTTTCAGCTCCTGTGCTGAGGATTTAAAGCAGACCACTGGCAATCCCTGGTGTTGTTAACCTAAGGGACTGTCACAGACATTGGGTCCCTGAGTGAACGCACCTTGAAGCCCCTGTCCCAGGGAGCGGTACCGTCCACGCCTCACTCACACGCTCTCCCTGGACACCAGGTCTGAGCTAGGGCTTGAGCTGGAGGTCCCAGAGAACTCAAGGATCTGCTTCTCAGGGGCAGGGCAGACTGGGATAAGCTGAGACCCTGGCATGGACAGATATGCTAAGATGTGGCATTGCCTGTGACAACAGAGGTGTGGCCAGAGAGGACTTCCCGGGGTGTGGGGTGGTTCTGCTCCTGAAGGACTCAGCACTGTTCCAAGGAGAGGTCAAGGGGAGCTGGTGCTCTGTGCAGAAGGGCCGGCAGAGAGCAAAGCTTGCAGGTGGGAATGAGTGGGGATGGTGGGTGCTGGGCAAGTGCCCGGCGCCTGTGCTCAGAGGCTGGGTATTCAAGGAGCCCGTGGGGCTGGGACCCAGGATCCAGGGCAAAGGGAAGCAGCTTCTCAGCTGTGGAACGGGTTGGGGTGGGAGGAGGGCTGAGGGGAGGCCCTGTCTTGTAGAGAGAACAGTGGGAGTGGACGATTCCTGGGACCACCCAGCTCTGACAGGCTGCACCAGGAATGGGAAAGAGGAGGCCAGGGGGGTTGGGGATTCTCTGCGGGTTTCCCCTCCTGCCTGCCTTAGAGGGCTGCTGCCCTGCAGGTATGGGCCCACCCAGCTGCCCTGGCTTCTGGGATTTCCACCAGTCAGGTGGGGCTCTGGAGGAGCTCAAGGGGCCCAGGATTTCCCCGTGGGGTGAGGGGCAGGGAGCAGCGTCCAGCAGCGTTCAGGCAGCAGAGGTGGGTGAGGACAGGCGTAGGGGCAGGTGTGGGCCCCGTGAGCCCTTCTTCTCGGACCTCAGTTTCCTCTCCTGGAAACGGGGAGAAGGGCTGCCATCGGCAGGGAGGTCCCCTGGGGAAGGAATGGGGCCCGTGGGTCTGGGTGGGTGAGAAAGAGTCCCTGCAAGCCTGTGATCAGTGCGCCCTCCTCCCGCGTCCAGGCACGGAGTTCGAGTACACCGACTCAGAGAGTGAGGTCAAGGTGCGCAAGCGATCACCCGCGGGGCTGCTGCGGCCCAAGAAGGGGTTGGGGGAGCCGGGGCCCTCCCTGGCCGCACCCACGCCTGGCGCCCGCGGCCCCGGCCCCAGCAGCCCAGACAAGACCAAGCTGGCAGCGGAGAAGGGACGCAAGGCCCGGAAGCTGCGGGGCCCCAAGGAACCCGGCTTCGAGGCGGGGCCCGAGGCCAGCGACGACGACCTGTGGACGCGGCGCCGCAGCGAGCGCATCTTCCTGCACGACGCCTCGGCTGCCGCCCCTGCACCTGCCAGCACCGCGCCGGCCACAAAGGCCAGCCGCTGCGCCAAGGGTGGCCCCCTGAGCCCACGCAAGGACGCCGGGCGTGCCAGGGACAGGAAGGACCCCAGGAAGGTAGGGGCTGCGTGAGGAGGGGGGCCGTGGAAGGGTCCCTGGGGTTCTGCAAGGGAGGGGCCCTCTCCCCTCCCAACCTAGAGAAGCGGCCTCACTGTTAACCACGTGCGCGGCTCCAGGTCCACCAGAGCGCCTGCTAGGACTTAGCCCCAGGGGGAGCTGTGCACGTGTTCCTTTGTTTCTTAAGAGTCAGGGTCTTGCTCTGTCACCCAGGCTGGAGTGCAGTGGCCTGATCATGGCTCACTGCAGCTGTCAACTCCTAGCCTCAAGTGGTCCTTCTGCCTCTGCCTCCCAGATAACTGGGTCTTCCTGCACATGCTGCTGCACCCGGCTAATTTACTTTCTGGAGAGATGGGATCTCCTTGTGTTGCCCAGGCTGATCTTAAACTCCTGACCTTTAGCTATCCTCCTGCCCCAACCTCCAAAAATGCAGAGATTACAGGCATGAGCCACCATGCTTGGTCACTCATATCTTACAGAGGTCCTTAATCTCTCTTATTCTGTCTAAGAAGACGACTTTAAAAAGTGAATAAAGGGGCCAGGCGCAGTGACTCATGCCTGTAATCCCAGCACTTTGGGAGGCCGAGGCAGGTGGTTCATGAGGTCATGAGTTTGAGACCAGCCTGGCCAATATGGTTAAACCCTGTCTTTACTACAAATACAAAAATTATTGCTCAGGCTGGTCTCGAACTCCTGACCTCAGGTGATCTGCCCGCCTGGGCCTCCCAAAGTGCTGGGATTACAGGTGTGAGCCACTGCGCCTGACCTGCCTGGCTAATTTTTTTTTTTTTTTTGAGACGGAGTGTTGCTCTGTTGCCCAGGCTGGAGTGCAGTGGCCTGAATCTTGGGTCACTGCAACCTCTGCCTCCCAGGGTCAAGCAGTTCTCCTGCCTCAGCCTCCCGAGTAGCTGGGAGTACAGGTACATGCTGCCATGCCCGATAATTGTTTGTATTTTTAGTAGAGACAAGATTTTTCCATCTTGGCCAGTCTTGTCTGGAACTCCTGACCTCAGGTGATCCGCCCACCTCAGCCTCCCAAAGTGTTGGGATTACAGGCATGAGCCACCATGCCCGGACTTCTATCAATATTTTTATTGTGTTTATCTGTAAGAGGCAGAGTCTTGCTCTGTTGCCCAGTCTGGAGTGCAGTCATGATTGTAGCTCACTGCAGCCTCGAACTTCCAAGTTTAAGCAGTTCTCCTGCCTGTCTCCTCCGAGTACCTGGGACCACAGGTTCACGTCACCACACTTTGCTAATTTTTTTTTTTATTAAGAGATAGGGGTCTCACTTTGTTGCCCAGGCTGGTTTCAAACTCTTGGGCTTAAGTTGATCCTTCTGCCTCAGCCTCCCAAAATGCTGGGGTTACAGGTGTGCACCACCATATCTGGCTAATTAAAAAAAAAATTATTTTTGTACAGATGGGGCTGGGTCTTCTTATGTTGTCCAGGCTGTTCTTGAACTCCTGGGCTCAAGCAATCCTTCCTTAGCCTCCCAAAGTGCTGGATTACAGGCATGAGCTACAGCGCCTGGCCATCAGTATTTTGGTTTGTTTTTTTAGGCAGAATCTCCCACTTGTTGCCCAGGCTGGAGTGCAGTGGCACGATCTTGGCTCACTGCAACTTCTGCCTCCTGGATTCAAGTGATTCTCCTGCCTCAGCCTTCTGAGTAGCTGGGATTACAGGCACGCACCCTCACGCCTGGCTAATTTTTGTATTTTTGGTAGAGATGGGGTTTCACCATGTTGGCTGGGCTGGTCTTGAACTCCTGACCTCAGGTGATCTAGCTGCCTTGGCTTCCCAAAGTGTTGGGATTACAGGTGTGAGCCACTTCGTCTGGTTGTCAGTATTTTTAAACAATTGAATGACATTCCGCTGTCTGTCTGTCTACCACCACCGACCCTGCTGGCGGGTGATGGTTTGGGTGACAACGGTGTTTTGCCATCATAATTACCAAAGCAGTGAGCATCTCTGTTTTGTATACAGAACTTCTATCACGTTGGAAGTTATTTTCTTATTTATTTATTTATTTTTTTTTTTACAAAAAAGCAGAGGAAGGCTCCCAGCCGTGGGTTTTCTGATCAAAGGGAAAGAAACGGTTACTGGTTTTATCTGATTATAACAGTAATTTGGAAGATTAAAAAAAATCCACTCAGGACTTTTTTTTTTCTGCTGTCATTTCCTTTTGTTCCTCGTGCGTACAGCTGCAGGGTTATGTACCAGGAGATGCTGCTATCTGTTTAATGACAGATGCCAAAGATAAAGGGCGAAGCGCCACTAACATTCCTTCCACCTTAAGATGCCTCCCATTCCAGAAGGATGACTTGGATTGGAAAGTTCAGCAGAAACAAGAAAATAAAACACACAGACATGCATGCATATATTTATTCCCCCCCCCAAAATGGGGATTAAACTGTATACTCTTATGATCTAGAACATGCCATTTTTTGTCCCTTTCAATGTTCTTTGCTTTGACTTTCATTTTGGATACGGACGCTGTGACTTCTGTTGTTTCTTGGTAGCATGTGACCATTATTATCTTTATTTGTTACTTTTCTACCTCTCTTGGCCTTGGCTGTTTGTTTTTAATTTATTTATGTATTTTTGAGATGGAGTTTCACCCTTTTTGCCCAGGCAGGAATGCAATGGTGCGATCTCGGCTCGCTGCAACCTCCACCTCCTGGGTTCAAGCGATGCTCCTGCCTCAGCCTCCCAGGTAGTGGGATTACAGGCGCCTGCCACCATACCCGGCTAATGGCCATTTGTTTTAGACGTGTCCCTTTTTACAAAGTGTAGACTTTTTAGCCAGGCATGGCGATGTATGTCTGTAGTCCCAGCTACTGGGGAGGCTGAGGCAGGAAGTCACTTGAGCCCAGAAGGCTGAGGTTGCAGTGAGCTGTGATTGTGCCACTGCACTCCAGCCTAGGTGACAGAGTGAGACCCTGTCTCAAAAACAACAACAAAACAGAGTGAAAAAGTGGAGACAGCCTGCAGGCTTGTCTCATAACAGGGGTAGTTAAAAGTAAATGAATTATGGTTTCTCCATACCTTGGCTCATTTAGGCTGTTGTTATAAAACAAAACGAAGCTCCTTTTATGTATATCAGTCATGTTGGGGGGGAAAATGTTGCAAAGCAGGACTATCAGTAAATTCCCACCTGTGCTTTTTAAAAAAAGTACTGTGGGCTGGGTGAGGTGGCTCACACCTATAATCCCAGCTTTGGGAGGCCGAGGCGGACAGATCACGAGGTCAGGAGTTCGAGACCAGCCTGGCCAATATGATGAAACCCTGTCTCTACTAAAAATACAAAAATTAGCCAGGCATGGTGGCGGGCGCCTGTAGTCCCAGCTACTTGGGAGGCTGAGGCAGAAGAATCGCTTGAACCCAGGAGGAGGAGGTTGCAGTGAGCCAAGATCATGCCACTGCACTCCAGCCTGGGCGACAGAGCAAGACTCCGTCTTCAAAAGAAAAAAAAAGTACTGTGTATGCATGGTTGTGTCTGTGTAGCCTTCATATTTGCACGGTTGTGTGTGCTTGTGGAAGTTCTAGAAGGATAGGGTACACCATCCTGTTACTGGTAGCTACCTCTGTGGAGTTGGTAGGAGGGTCACTGGAGAGGAACTCACAACGTGTGTGTGTGTGTGTGTGTGTATACACACACACACACACACACACACACCAGTGTTTTCTGGGCTAAGGGGGCAACAAGTAATACATACTAGCAATAAGATGATAAACATTAAAAACAGCCTGTAATCTCAGCACTTTGGAAGGCCAAGGCGGGAGGATCGCTTGAAGCCAGGAGTTTGAGACCAGCCTGGGCAACATAGCGAGACCCTGTCTCTACAAAAAATAAAAAATGAGCTGGGTATAGTGGCATGCACCTGTCGTCCAGCTACTCAGGAGGCTGAGGTGGGAGGATCGCCTGAGCCCAGGAGGTTGAGGCTACATTTAGTGGTGATGGTGCCACTGTCCTCTGGCCCAGGCAATAGAGCAAGACCCTGTCTCAAAAAAACAAAAAACAAAAAAAAAACTAAAAACACTTGCAGGGAGAGAGAGAAGGGGTGTTTTGTTCTGGGAGGGCACACTTGGGGTGGCACAGGCCTGGGGATAAGTGAGTGAGGGGACAGGGTGCTGCCTGTGCCTTCCCTGCTCTCTTACGGGTCCTCTCTGCTGCTCCCTCCTCCAGAAGAAGAAAGGGAAGGAGACTGGGCCAGGAGCTGGGCTGCCACCGCCCCGAGCTCCCGCCTTGCCCTCTGAGTCCAGGGCTCCTCATGCCAGCTCCCTGACCGCCGCCAAGAAGAGCAAGGCCAAGGCCAAAGGGAAGGAGGTGAAGAAGGAGGTGAGGCTTGCCATGCCCTGGTGGGCTCTGCCTGCTGCTCTGTGTTCACCCTCCCCGTGAGAGAGGCTGCGTGTGACAAGAGTGACATGGCTGGCATCCCTGTGTCCAGGGATAAGGAGATACGGGGGACTTGGCTCCTGTCCTCAGGAGATGCCTGCTTTAGCGGGGTCGGAGGACACTGGAACAGTGATCAGGAGACCTGGGTGACGGGACCCCAGCCCAGCATCAGGTCCTCATGGGCTGTGAGGCTTGGGTGAATTTCTCAGCCCTAGTGGCGCAGATGGTGGCATGCCCACTCCTCACACCTGCTAGCCCCTGCCCAAGTGGTTTTCCCTCAAGCCCATTGGGTGTGGCTGGAGATGCTGCCATAGTTTCTGAACTGAGGCACCCCCCATGGTAATAGACGTATGGTAGTGAGTACTGAGCACTGAGTACTGAGCACTGGCCAGTGGGTTTCAGGCCCATTTCACCCTCCCCCTGACCTCTTGGGTGTCCCCACCTGGGATCCCCACCATGCACATGACAGATTCCCTCTATGGCCTGACTGTGGCTCCAGGTTTCAGAGAGGGTCCCCAGCCCGGCAGGACTCCTGTGCCAGGTGCTGAGTCATTTGTTGGCCGTGCTCTGTCCCCAGAACCGCGGGAAGGGGGGTGCTGTGAGTAAGCTGATGGAGAGCATGGCAGCTGAGGAGGATTTCGAACCCAACCAGGACTCGAGCTTCTCTGAGGACGAGCACCTGCCGCGTGGTGGGGCTGTGGAGCGGCCGCTGACCCCAGGTGAGTGGCCATGATGCGGCGTGTGCCAAGAGGGGCCACTGGAGCCTCCCCTGAGGGAGGCAGATCTGAGCGCAGCCTGAGATGGAAGGGCTGGGCTAGCTAGGGGCAGGGAACTGCATGAGCAGAGGTCCTGAGGCTGTACCAAGTTCCCCTGGGTGGATGAGAATGTTGAATTGGCTGTAGCTTAGTCAACTGGAGATGGAGCATAAGAGCTGCCTTGGGGCCAGGGAGGAGGCAGATCCCGAGAGGGGCTTGGGAAGGAGCCCTGTGTTGGCCCTAAGGAAAATGAGAAGCTCTCTGAGGTTAGATGTGGGAATGTGATGTGGTCAGATTGGCTTTAAAATGAGCTGTCTGGGGTGGGCGTGGTGGCTCATGCCTGTAATCCCAGCACTTTAGGAGACTAAGATGGGCGGATCACCTGAGGTCAAGAGTTCGAGACCAGCCTGGCCAATATGGTAAAACCCCGTCTCTACTAAAAATACAAAAATTAGCCAGGTGTGGTGGTGGGCATCTGTAATCCCAGCTACTTAGGAGGCTGAGGCAGGAGAATCGGTTGAACCCAGGAGACAGAGGTTGTAGTGAGCTGAGATGGCACCATTGCACTCCAGCCTGGGCAACAAAAGCGAAACTCTGTCTCAAAAAAAAAAAAGCAAGCTCTCTGTTGTTGCACATTGAATGTGTTGGGGGCCTCGGGAGAGGCAGGGAGTCCAGTTAGGCTGTGCTGTCCAGGTGGGAGTGGGTCATGGCCTGGGGCTGCTGTGGGGGCAGCAGGAGGGAGGCAGGGCAGGGTGTTTACAGTAGGAGGGAGAGTGGATGGGATGTGGGGTGGGGGTGCAGGCAGATGAGCGGGGAAGGGAAGGGTGACGTCAGGTGTAGGGGTGGGTTGGGGCCCTGTCCCTGAGACCCGGGCCAGGAAGGGTCATGCGCTGGGCTTTGATGGCTGGATTCTGGAGCACCTGGGGGGCATCCTGGGAAGTCACGCCCAGGAGGCTCTCAGACCCAGGGGTCTCGAACTCAGAGGCGAGATCGTGGGTATGGATGAGGGAGCGAGTGAGAGAAGAAGCTGGCTGCCCCAAGGCTGCATCGGTCAGCGGCTGCTCCAGAGAAAGGGAGGAACCCACAGGGAGAGAGCAGAGGGTTGGGGGTGGTGAGAGCTGACTGCCTTCAGGAAGTTTGCCTCTGGGCCTTGGTTTCCACCAGAAAGAAAAATCAGAGGTAGGTGGGGTGTGGTCACTTGCACCTGTAATCCCAGTGGTTTGGGAGGCCGAGGTCAGAGGATCACTTGAGACCAGGAGTTTGAGATCAGTTGGGTAATGTAGCGAGACCTTGTCTCTACCAAAAGTAAAATAGCCAGGCATGGTGGTGCACACCTGTAGTCCCAGCTACTCACGAATCTGAGGAGGGAGGATGGCTTAAGCCAAGGAGTTCGAGGCTCCAGTGAGCTATGATCACACTGCACTCTGGGCTGGGTGACAGAGCAAGACTTTGTCTCTGGAAAATTATTTAAAAAAAGAGGCTGGGTGTGGTGGCTCATGCCTATAATCCCAGCATTTAGGAGGCTGAGGCAGGTGGATCACCTGAGGTCAGGGGTTCGGGACCAGCCTGGCCAACATGGTGAAACCCCATCTCTACTAAAAATACAAAAATTAGTCAGGCAAGGTGGCGGGCGCCTGTTAATTCCAGCTACTTGGGAGGCTGAGGCAAGAGAATCGCTTGAACCCAGGAGGCGGAGGTTGCAGTGAGCCGAGATCGTGCCACTGCACTCTAGCCTGGGCAACATCTACAAAAAAAAAAATCAAAGTCCTAGAAGTTTGGCTGAGGGCAGTGGTAAAAGGGCTGGACGTCATGATGGAGGATGATGGCTGTGTCTGGTGATGGCTGGAAACCCAGAGCTTCGTGCCAGGCCCGGAGGCTGCTGGTCTTGGGGTGGGAAGAAACCGCACGTGCAGGCGGTTATCATCCCTGGGTTCACCCACCTGGGGTCTTACCAGACATCTGGGGCCAGGTGGGGGAGGGGGCTGGGAGGAGAGGGGCTGCCCATCACACCCTGTGCATGCATACTGGTACTGGTACACACGGGTCTGTGCGGGTACACACATAGGCAGATGAAGAAGTGCACACATCTCAGCCCCCCAGCCCCAGGGCTTCCATTCCAAGGGGATGACATGGGAGTGACGGGGGGAGGGAGAGGTGTCGCAGCCGCCCCCGGCTCCAGCCTTGCCTCATGTTCTGATCCCTGCAGCCCCTCGCTCCTGCATCATTGACAAGGACGAGCTGAAGGATGGCCTGCGTGTGCTCATCCCCATGGATGACAAGCTGCTGTACGCCGGGCACGTGCAGACCGTGCACTCACCGGACATGTGAGTGGGGCGGGAAGCCCGGCACAGAGCCCCACATTCCACACCTGCTCCTTGTCCCACACCTGCCCCCAAGTCCCGGCCACCTCTGTGCCTGCCTGCCTGCCTGCCTGGGCTGTGGCTTCCCCTGATGGCATGGGGCAGGGGCGTGCGTGGGCTCAGAGCTGACAGGGAGGCCCTGGCACTTTGAGGGGGTACTGGGTGAGCCCTGCCAGGGGCTGGGCACAGCTGCTCCATGGCGGGAGCCGCAGCGGGAAGGGGTGAGTGAGGGAGCATGCTGGCCTCTGGGATCTGGACTGCACCGGCTCAGTGTGCTCTGCAACCCCTAGTTCTATAGATGAGGAAGATGAGCTCAGAAAAAAGAATTCTCCCCACTTTCTAGCAAGTCAGCAAAGCTCTAAGTCCTGGTGCCACCTCCCAGTGGTCTAGGAGGCAAAGCTGGTGCTGGTGGGGTCGGGGCCCTCTGGAGAGCTCTCACCCTCTGCCACGTCACGCCTCTTTGCCCCCGCAGTTACCGCGTGGTGGTGGAGGGTGAGCGTGGGAACCGGCCCCACATCTACTGTCTGGAGCAGCTGCTGCAGGAGGCGGTGAGAGGGGGGAGGGGCGGAGCCTCGTGAGGCTCGGGGTGGGCTGGGGTGTCCAAGGCCATGGCCACAACTGTGCCCACACCTGGCACTTACTCCATGCCCTCCCAGATAATCGATGTGAGGCCGGCCTCCACTCGCTTCTTACCACAAGGGACCAGGATCGCAGCCTACTGGAGTCAGCAGTACCGGTGCCTCTATCCAGGCACTGTGGTCCGAGGTGAGATGCCTCCTCCCCTAAAGCCCTCCCCAGCTCTCCCCTGCCGCCTGACATCTCAATATGGACTCATTTGGCTAATAAAACCCCTCTCTGGCTTAAGAACAAAGACCTGTGGGATCACATAACTGAAAACTGTGTAGGCTTCAGACATGGTTGGATCCAGGCGCCATTTAGACAATGTCATCAGGACTCCAGCTCTGAGTATCTCTCATCAGTGCTGTCATCTGTGCTGGCTTCACACTAGTTCCTTGGAGATTGTATTTTACCATCTTAACAAATCTTATCATTAGAGAATTTCTCAGTCCCAGTTTTCCCACACAAGTTCTAGTGTGAACTGACTTGGGCCATTTGGTTTTCATTGATCCTACTGCTGTGAGTCTGATCAGCCAGGCCTGAGTCATATTCTCATCCCTGGGGCTCAGGAGTGAGGTCGCCTCCCTTTTATTCATGGGCTGAGAAAGATGGGAGGGTGGCTTCCCCAGCAAAGTGGAGATGATGTTAGAATGACAGAGAATGGGGCTGGGCGTGGTGGCTTCTGCTTGTAATCCCAACACTTTGGGAGACCAAGGTGGGTGGATCACTTGAGGTCAGGAGTTTTTTTGTTTTTTTTTTTGTTGTTGTTGTTGTTTTGAGATGAAGTCTCACACTGTTGCCCAGGCTGTAGTGCAATGGTGGGATCTTGGCTCACTGCAACCTCCACCTCCTGGGTTAAAGCAATTCTTTGCCTCAGCCTCCTGAGTAGCTAGAACTACAGGCGTGTGCTACCATGCCCAGCTAATTTTTTTGTATTTTTAGTAGAGACAGGGTTTCACCACTTTGGCCAGGATGTTCTCAATCAGGTCAGGAGTTTAAGACCAGCCTGGCCAACATGGTAAAACCCTGTCTCTACTGAAAATAGAAAAATTAGCCAGGCATGGTGGCGGGCGCCTGTAATCCCAACTAGTTGGGAGACTGAGGCAGGAGAATTGCTTAAGCCCAGGTGGTGGAGGTTGCAGTGAGCTGAGATTGCACCACTGCACTCCAGCCTGGGTGACAGAGCAAGACTGTCTCAAAAAAAAGGAGAATGGAGATTAGACAGAGGAAAACAACAGGTACCCTAGGAAATATAGTTGTGGATATCAGACAGGCAAGAAAGACAGATGCTCAAATGGTCCAACCCTTAGCTCTTACAAAAGCAATGTATCCTAGAGAGGGGATACGGATATTGATTAGACACTCCCCGTCCCCACAAGAAAAGCCCACTCACATGCTAAATACAGTTCACCCCTTGGCCTACCATCCATTCATACCCAGAAGATGGAAACAGATGCCAGGTCAGCAAAACAACAGATATCTGGTCCAGCCTGAGTAGAGGATCTTAGACTGGGAAGATTTATTTTTTTTCCATCTATTAGTCACTCATTTATCATCCACACTCTGAAAGTGCTGTTAATAAGGTAGAAGTTGGCCTTGGATTCAGATTTCCTGGCACACTCTGTCCCCTGTTCTGATTCTAGGCATGCCTCATGGGTATCATTCTGGATTCTTGGGCCTTCCCTGTCCCTCTTCCTGAGAACCGTTTTTGTTACATTGCATATTTTTTTCTTTTTTGGTTTGGTTCCTTGTTTTAAGCAGCAGATCTTTCAGTAGCTTTCTGAGGAAGAGTCCATGGGAGGTAAATTTCTCATATCCTTATGTGTTTATAATCTCTTCATTCTACCCTTATTATTTAGAGATAGTTGATCTGGGTACCCTTGTTCTTTAGAGATAGTTGAGCTGGGTATAAATTCTGGACTGGAAATAGTTCCCTCTCACCATTTCAAAGCCATTTTTCCATTTTTATCTTGCTTCCCATATTGTTGAAGACATTCAACATTTTGATTCCCAAATCATTGTTGAAGACCTGTTTTTTTCTCTCTGGAAACTTTTAGGATCTTCTCATTATCTCTGGATCTGGAATTCCGTGTGTGTGTGTGTGTGTGTGTGTGTGTGTGTTTTTTTTTTCTCATCATGCTGGGTATCTGCATATCTGCAGGGCAGGGGTTGATTTTGAAGCAAATTTCCTTGAGTCCCAGAAGCTCTTAGTTGTAGCACAACTTGGATAACTTCTCTTGTGAATTTCATGTTTTCCCTGGAACTTGCACTAGTCCTGTGGCCCATGGTGTGTGTGTGTGTGTTTTTTTTCTGTTATTGTTTATTTTTTATTTTGTTCACCTTAGAGATTTCCTCCGCTTTTATCTTCTAACCCCTTCTGTTTTCTTGAATTTAAAAAATTTTCTGCTACCATTTAAAACATTCTCCACCAGCTGGTCATATCTGTAATCCCAGCAATTTGGGAGCCTGATGCAGGTAGATCGCTTAAGCCCAGGAGTTTGAAACCAGCCTGGGCAACATAGCAAGACCCTGACTGTACAAAAAGATACAAAAATTAGCCGGGCTTGGGCCAGGCACAGTGGGTCATACTTGTAATCCCAGCACTTTGGGAGGCCAAGGCGGGCAGAACACCTGAGGTCAGGAGTTTGAGACCAGCCTGGGCAACATGGTGAAACCCCGTCTCTACTAAAAATAATTAGCTGGTAGCAGGTGCCTGGAATCCCAGCTACTTGAGAGGCTGAGGCAGGAGAATCACTTGAACCCAGGAGATGGAGGTTGCAGTGAGCCAAGGTAGCACTATTGCACTCTAGCCTGGGTGACAGAGTGAAAATCTGTCTCAAAAAAAAAAAAAAAACTAGCCAGGCTTGGTAGTGTGCCCCTGTTGTCCTAGTTACTTGGGAGGCCGAGGTGGGAGGATCACCTCAGCCCAGGTGGTCAAGGCTTCAGTGAGCTGTGATCGTGCCACTGCACTCCAGCCTGGGTGACAGAGTCAAATTTTTTTTTTTGAGGCACATACAGATTGTGTTTCATTTTAGCTTTCTGTATTTTTTGTTTTTTTTTTGAGACAGAGTCTGGCTCTGTCACCCAGGTTGGAGTGCGGTGGAGTGATCTCAGCTCACGGCAATCTCTACCTCCCAGGTTCAAGCTATTCTCCTACCTCAGCCTCCCAAGTAGCTGGTATTACATGCACCTACCACCACACGTAGTTAATTTTTTGTATTTTTAGTAGAGATGGGATTTCACCATGTTGGCCTGGCTGGCCTCAAACTCCTGACCTCAGGTGATCTGCCCGCTTTGGCCTCCCAAAGTGTTGAGATCACAGGCATGAGCCTCTGTACCCGGCCTTATTTTAGCTTTCTGCAGCTCCCTCTATCTTCCCAGTGCCCCCTCCTTCTGTTTTCGGGTGCTGTGCTCTTCCTCTCTTTAGAACCCCTCAGATGTCTGGGGACCCTGAATGAAGGAGACATCAGCAAGCCAGTGCAAGCTCTGCACTCCCAGTCCTCAAAGCGCGTGGGCAGGAATGTTTTGTTAGGGGACCAGATTCTGCTCAGATTCCCCAAGACTCACATCTTTGGGGATATATAATCTCAGCATCTGGCATTTGGGAAGGAGGCTGGGCTGTCACCCTTGCAGGGGGCATGTCCAGCTTCCTCCCCTGCGCTCAGCGTCCTTCAGTCAGGAGCCTCTCTCTGGGATGAACCTCTTAGCTCTTGCCATCCAGGCCACCCTCAGCCTGTTCAGTGTTGAGGTCTCCCTCAGTCCTGCCTCCGGAGATGCTTGGGGCCTCTCGGGCCCAAGCCTTGTTAGGATTCTCTTGGGAAAACTACCTCCTCCTCATTGGTGCCACCTTCTCCTAGGAGATAAAAACCCGCTCCTGCACATTCATCCCAGTGTCTCTCCCAAAATGCCGCCTTCTCCCGCTGCTGCCGTCCCCTTTCCTGTTCTTGGTGTCTTTCAGGGTTCACGCCTGCATCCCTCCTGTGCTGTGGTTGTGGGGAGGTCTTTGGGTGTGAGCGGGCGCAGGTGCATGTGCTCAGTAAGTCAGCTAGAAATGGAAGACCCAGTTCTCCCGCCCAGACGGCCTGGCTATCACAACTACACTCGGCACCACTGTATACCCTCCGCCCATGTCCCCGCTGCTGTGCCGTAGAGACCAGGGCTGCGCAGGGGCTGGTTTCTGCCGTCCCCACCCTTGTGCGTCAATTAGGGAGCTGGAGGTCCAAGGGCCTCCCCGAACCTCCCCTCTTCCCATAGGGTTACTGGACCTGGAGGACGATGGGGACTTAATCACCGTGGAGTTTGACGACGGAGACACGGGCAGGATCCCCCTTTCACACATCCGCCTCCTGCCCCCCGACTATAAGATCCAGTGTAAGTGATGAGCTTGTGATACCCCAGCTCCTGCTAGGAGCCGCCCACCTTGGCTCTCACCCTCCCAGCCCGGCTCTGGGCTCTGTCTGAAGACATTTGGAGCCACAGGGGATGGAGATGGCAGAAACCATGGGTGGGGGCTCCCATGAGATCCCAGGGCTCCCAGGTCCTGGGTCCTGGGCGCATGAGGACAGCACAGGCCCATTGGCCCAGGCCATGGGAAGCTGATCAAAAAATGTTGTTGGTCAGGCACTGTGGCTCACGCCTGTAATCCCGGCACTTTGGGAGGCTGAGGCGGGCGGATCACCTGAAGTCAGGAGTTCAAGACCAGCCTGGCCAACATGGTGAACCCCTGTCTCTACGAAAAATAGAAAAATTAGCTGGGCATGGTGGTGCATGACTGTAGCACCAGCTGCTTGGGAGGCTGAGGCGGGGGGATCGCTTGAACCCAGGAGTTCAAGGCTGCAGTGAGCTGTGATTGTACCACTGTGCCCCAGCTTGGGTGACATAATGACACTCAATCTCTAGAAAACAAACAGACCAGGCATGGTGGCTCACACCTGTAATCCCAGCACTTTGGGAGGCCAAGGTATGTGGATTATTACATCAGTTCAGGAGTTCAAGACCAGCCTGACCAACATGGAGAAACTCTACTAAATATACAAAATTAGCCGGGTGTGGTGGTGCATGCCTGTAATCTCAGCTACTCGGGAGGCTGAGGCAGGAGAATCGCTTGAACCTGGGAGGCGGAGGTGGCAGTGAGCTGAGATTGCACCATTGCACTCCAGCCTGGGCAACAAGAGCAAAACTCCATCTCAAAAAAAAAAAAAAAAAAAAAAGTCAGCATCTTTATCCCTTGTCCCAGTTCCACAAAGTGTTTTATTTTACTTCATTCATTCGGGAGCCTCTGGCTGCTCGCTGTAGTTGGGACTTCCCCTGCTGGACCTCACAGCTTGTGGTGGGAGCCTGCCCGGGGTCAACCACCTGATGTCAGTTGCTTCCAACCCATCCATGATCCCTGCGACAGACCAGGGTCTTGGATGCTCCAAGCTGGGGAAACCAGGCCTAATGAGCCACTCTGTCCTCTGTCCCACAGGTGCTGAGCCATCCCCAGCACTCCTAGTGCCAAGTGCCAAGCGCCGCAGCCGGAAGACCAGCAAAGACACTGGGGAGGGCAAAGATGGGGGTACAGCAGGGTCGGAGGAGCCAGGAGCCAAGGCCCGTGGGCGTGGGCGGAAACCCAGCGCCAAGGCCAAGGGTGGTAGGTTGGCCTGGGCCCCAGGGCAGGGGTGTGCAGGGGTGGGGGTGGGGCTCCTTTGGGCATTCAAACTCGGGGCTTGGGGACCTGCCCAAGTGCCTGCCTGCTGTCTCTGTAAGAACTCTGGGCCAGGCATGGTGGCTCACGCCTGTAATCCCAGCACTTTGGGAGGCCAAGGCAGGCGGATCACCTGAGGTCGAGTTCAAGACCAGTCTGACCAACATGGTGAAACGCTGTCTCTACTAAAAATACAAAAATTAGCCAGGTGTGGTGGCGGGTGCCTGTAATCCCAGCTACATGGGAGGCGGAGGCAGGAGAATTGGTTAAAACCAGGAGGCAGAGGTTGCAGTTGGCCAACATCGGGCCATTATGCTCCAGCCTGGCCAACAAGAGAGGAACTCTGTCTCCAAAAAAATAAAAAACTGCACTGCAGGGCTGTTCTGACCAGGTGGCAGATGAAGAAACTGAGGCTGAGGGAAGCAGGTTGATTTGTCAGAGGCAGAGCTGAGCTGCAGCGGCCTGTGTTTCTTTCCAGAATCCAGAGAAAATGCTTCGTGCAGGCTGAAAGCAGAAGCTACTAGAGGACCCTCTTTGGGGCCAATATAACTCAAGGTTCATATAGGGGAGCCGCCCAAGGAGGTCCAAGAGGGCTGCAGCCAGGTTCCGCTTAAGAAGTAGCCCAGGGTTGAAACCAGGCCTTTCTGCTGGGTGCAGTTTCAACCAGGCCTTTCTGCTCACACCTATAATCTCAGCACTCTAGGAGGCCCAGGCACGGGGATCACTTGAGCCTAGGAGTTCAAGACCAGCCTGGGCAACATAGCAAAACTATGTCTCTACAAAAAAAAAAAAAAAGATAATACAAAAATTAGCCAGGCCTAGTGGCACATGCTTGTGACTTTAGGTTACTTGGGAGACTGAGGCAGGAGGATCACATGAGCCCAGGGAGGTTAAGGCTACAATGAGCCATGATCATGCCACTGCACTCCAGCTTGGGTGACTGAGACCCCATCTCAAGAAAAAATAAGCAACCCACAAAAGCAGGCCTTTTCTGATGAAAGCCTCAGCTCATCTCCTGCCAGGAAGCCCCTGCCCCAGCCTCTCATCTGTTTTCTTTTGTTTTTGCAGACAGAGCCGCTACCCTGGAGGAGGGGAGCCCAGCAGACGAGGTCCCCAGTACCCCCTTGGCCGTGGAGCTGAGCAGCACCCCAGGGTCCAAGAAGAGCCCCCCAGAGCCTGTGGACAAACGAGCTAAGGCCCCCAAGGCGCGCCCAGCACCCCCGCAGTCCAGCCCCGCGCCACCCACCTTCACCAGCTGCCCAGCACCCGAGCCCTTTGGGGAGCTGCCAGCCCCCGCCACTGCTCTGGCCCCAGCGCCTCTCATCACCATGCCCGCCACACGCCCCAAGCCCAAGAAGGCGCGGGCAGCCGAGGAGTCGGGCGCCAAGGGCCCTCGGAGGCCAGGGGAGGAGGCCGAGCTGCTGGTCAAACTGGACCACGAGGGTGTCACATCACCCAAAAGCAAGAAGGCTAAAGAGGCCCTGTTGCTCCGGGAGGACCCAGGGGCTGGGGGCTGGCAGGAGCCCAAGAGCCTCCTGAGCCTGGGCAGCTACCCCCCGACAGCTGGCAGCAGTGAGCCCAAGGCGCCCTGGCCCAAGGCCGTGGATGGGGACCTCGCCCAGGACCCCGGGCCGGGGCTCACGTTCGAGGACTCTGGGAACCCCAAGAGCCCGGACAAGGCCCAGGCTGAGCAGGACGGGGCTGAAGAATCGGAGAGCAGCAGCAGCAGTAGTGGCAGCAGCAGCAGCGGGTCCGAGACAGAAGGGGAGGAGGAAGGCGACAAGAACGGGGACGGGGGCTGTGGCGCCGGGGGCCGCAACTGCAGCGCTGCCAGCTCCAGGGCGGCCTCACCAGCCTCCTCCTCCTCCTCCTCTTCCTCCTCCTCTTCCTCCTCTTCCTCATCCTCATCTTCCTCCTCCTCCTCCTCTTCCTCCTCGTCGTCTTCCTCATCTTCATCTTCCTCCTCTTCCTCGTCGTCGTCCTCCTCCTCTTCCTCGTCCTCGTCCTCCTCCTCCTCTTCCTCCTCTTCCTCTTCCTCCACCACAGATGAGGACTCTTCCTGCAGCTCGGATGATGAGGCGGCCCCCGCCCCCACGGCTGGCCCCTCTGCGCAGCCAGCACTCCCCACCAAGGCCACCAAGCAGGCCAGCAAGGCGCGGCCCTCGGCCCACTCCCCAGGCAAGAAGACGCCCGCACCCCCGCCCCAGGCACCCCCCCCGCAGCCCACACAGCCTCTGCAGCCCAAGGCTCAGGCCGGGGCCAAGAGCCGACCCAAGAAGAGAGAGGGCGTCCACCTCCCCACCACCAAGGAGCTGGCCAAGCGGCAGCGCCTGCCGTCTGTGGAGAACCGGCCCAAGATTGCCGCCTTCCTGCCCGCCCGGCAGCTCTGGAAATGGTTCGGGAAGCCCACCCAGGTAACCAAGCTTGCGCCCGGGCGGGGCTGAGGGGCTGGGGGCCTTGTCTTTCACTGCTGGGCGCACATGCGCACAAATACACTACACCCACGCAAATGCACACACACTTGCACATGTATAGAAATGTAGGCACATGCATGCGTGCACATGAACACGTGCACGTACCCACACACTTGTGTGCACGAATGCACAGACATGAACATGTGCACACACAGGCACATCCACGTGGGCAGGACCCAGTGAGAGAAGAGGGTGGTTCACACAGGCTGGCAGTGAGCCCTCAGTGTGCAGTGGTGTGGGGAGGAGCGCCTGCATGTTCTGGTAGGGGTCTGTGGTCTCTCTCAGGCATCATTTCCAAAGCTGCTCTAGAACTGTGTTGAAAGTCTCTCTTGGCCAGCTGCAGTGGCTTAAGTCTGTGATCCCAGCACTTTGGGAGGCTGAGGCGAGAGAATCGCTTAAGCTTGGGAGTTCGACTGCAGTGAGCTGTGATTGTGCCACTGTACTCCAACCTGCACGATCGAGTGAGACCTTGTTAAAAAAAATAATTTTAGTTAGGCGTGGTGGCTCACACCTGTAATCCCAGCACTTTGGGAGGCCGAGGTGGGCGGATCACCTGAGGTTGGGAGTTTGAGACCAGCCTGACCAACATGGAGAAACCCTGTGTCTACTAAAAATGCAAAAATTAGCTGGGTGTGGTAGTGTGCGCCTGTAATCCCAGCTACTTGGGAGGCTGAGGTAGGAGAATCATTTGAACCCGGGAGGCGGAGGTTGTGCTGAGCCAAGATTGTGCCATTGCGCTCCAGCCTGGGCAATAAGAGGGAAACTCCATCTCAAAAGAAATAATTAATAAATTAATTAATTAAAATAAAATAAATTAACCGGGCATGGTGTGCGCCTGTAGTCTCAGCTACTTAGAGACTGAGGTGGGAGGATTTCTTGAGCCTATGAGTTGGTGGCTGCAGTGAGTCGTGATTGTGCCACTGCACTTCAGCCTGGGCCACAGAGTGAGACCCTGTCTCAAAAATAAAGTCTTTTAGCTGCAGAATGCTTAGATTCAGTGAAGGCCCTCTTGGAGACCCAGCATGTCAAAGAGGTGGAAGAGGGGCTTTCCCAGTTAGAACGAGACCAGGGGCTCTTCTCCTCTCCCCAGAGTTGGGTAGTGGCTGGCTGAGAGGCCGAGGACCCAGAGTCCCGAGCGGCAGAGCCTGCGAGGTGGCAGGCTCCTCGGAGCTGGGCCAGGGCCCCCTGTGCCCTGACGCTCGTGTTGTTGCAGCGGCGTGGCATGAAGGGCAAGGCCCGCAAACTCTTCTACAAGGCCATCGTGCGCGGCAAGGAAATGATCCGGATCGGGGACTGCGCCGTGTTCCTCTCCGCTGGCCGCCCCAACCTGCCCTACATCGGCCGCATCCAGAGCATGTGGGAGTCGTGGGGCAACAACATGGTGGTCCGCGTCAAGTGGTTCTACCACCCCGAGGAGACCAGCCCCGGCAAGCAGTTCCACCAGGGCCAGGTGAGCCTGCGGCCTCATGCTGCCCCCTATCCTGGGCAGCACAAGGCAGACCTGAGGCCCCCCGACCCCTCCGGGCCAGGAATTCCGGCTGCTGGAGGATCAGCGGCCCCGCCCAGTGGGTCAGCCCTGTCCTGGGGCCTGGGTCAGGTGCGGCGGCCCCCAGGCTCACCCGCATCCCCTCCTCTGTCCGCCACACAGCACTGGGACCAGAAGTCCAGCCGCAGCCTCCCGGCGGCCCTGCGAGTCTCCAGCCAGAGAAAGGACTTCATGGAGGTAGGCAGTGGTGGTGGGGGGTGGTGGGGGGGGCGGGGTGGTGGTGGCTGGCTCCTTCCCAGCAGCTCAGGCAGGGCCGGACTCAGCATCCAAGCCTCTGTCCCCCATGGTCTGCCTCGGCCTCTGACCTCCTGTCCCTGCCACTCTGAGTGCCTGGCTCCTGTTCTCTGTCTCTCCCAGTCTCTGCGTCTGTCTCCGTCTCTGGGGCTCTCCTACTCTCCCAGTGTCCTTCTCTTGAGTCTCTGTTGAGTCTTGTCCTCTGACTCTCTGGGTCTCTCCTGATTTCTGGGTCTCTCCCAACCTCTGTCTTTCAGTCTCTGTGTCTCCCTCGATCTCTGTCTCTCGGGCTCTGGGTCTCTCTCCGTCTCTGTCTCTCTTGGTCTCTGTCTCAGTTCCTGCATCTCCCTCACCCTCTGTCTCTCTCTCCCTTGGCCTCTTTTCTCTGTCTCTGCCTTGGCTCCTGAGGCTCCCTCGGCCTCTGTCTGTGTCTGTCCCGGCCCCTGTGGCTCCCCGGGGCTCCTTCGGCCTCTGTCTGTCTCTGTCCTGGCCCCTGTGGCTCCCCAGGGCTCCCTCAGCCTCTGTGCCCCCCACCTGCCGTCCTGATGTCCCTGTGTGCCCGCAGCGCGCGCTGTACCAGTCCTCGCATGTGGACGAGAACGACGTGCAGACAGTGTCGCACAAGTGCCTGGTGGTGGGCCTGGAGCAGTATGAGCAGATGCTGAAGACCAAGAAGTACCAGGACAGCGAGGGCCTGTACTACCTTGCGGGCACCTACGAGCCCACCACGGGCATGATCTTCTCCACGGACGGCGTGCCTGTGCTCTGCTGAGCCTGCCAGGCCCCGCAGGTGGCCAGGGACCCCTCCATCACTGCCACGGCGTGGGGACCACGTGCGTTGTGTGCATGTGAGCGCGCCTGCGGGCGTGTGCATGGGGCCAGGTGTGCACGTGGACGCCCGGGCGAGCGTGTGTGTGCATGTGTGTGCCCGTGTGCATGCCACACGCCTCCCGCCCCATCTTCCCTACCCCTCAGTGCCCCAAGGATAGGGGCCCCTCTCAGCTGTCAGGGTATGGCTCTGCCGTCCCGCTCTGGGCAGCCTTGGCCGGGACCGGCCCCTTCCTGCCCAGCACGTTGCAAGCACTTGGCCAGGCCGGCCCTCCAGGCTGCTGCTGCGTGGGGCCCCGGGGGCCCCCAGGCCCATGCAGACTGGGGATTTGGCGGGGAGTGGGCTTCTAAGGAACCAAACTGACGCTTGCTCTGGGCTTCCTGGGCACCCTTAGCACGGAGCCCACCCCATAGCCTCCCAACGTTGCATGGGATGGGGCGGTCCAATGCCAGCCGGCCTTCCTGACTGTGCCAGGCGTCCGGCTCCTACCTTCTCAGGATGGCCTGGACTTGGGGAACAGAGCTGGGTCGGGGTGCAGCCCGGGAGCATCAAAGGCGCCAGGTGGAGGGGGCCCAGCAAAGGCCCACCCTGGCCCAAACCCTCACACTACAGAAACCCCAATGGTGCTGAAACCCTTACCCGGCCATGTCCAGCCCCTCCCCACCCAGGAGGGAGGTGGCACTTCTTAACCTGTACAGTTTTATTGTACCAAGAGAGACTCGCCCCCGCCCCTGTATCATAAGCCTTTAAATGGAGTCAACTTTTTAATTATATATATAAAGATAAATATATATAAATATATATAAATATAAACTTTTTAAAACTGTGAAAAAATAGCTATGAAATTATAAAAAAAAAAAAAGCGAACACATTCTGACGTGCAGAATATTATTTTTTATTTCCTGTTAGATTGTAGTGTCTAGCACTGGCCTCACCGGCCTCCCGGTCCCCAGCACACTCCCCGCCCAGTCCCCAACCCCGCCAAGTGTACTGTACTCGCCCCCCAGGTTAGAGAAGAGTTAGGGAGAGAAGAGGGAAAGAGGCAGGAGCCGGCCCGAGCCCGTGGTCCCTGCTTGGGCCCCAGACAGCACTTAACCAGGCCCCAAGCCTTCCAGGGAAACCAAGGCCTCGACCAGACAATCTTGAGGGAAGGAAGCCAGACTTTGGGTTTGTTTTTTGGGGGAATTATTGTTTTTTTTAAGTTTCTTTTGGAATTTTGTTTGTTGGCAAATTCTGTGTGATCTTTTTTCATAAAAAAAGAAAAGCAAAGAAAAAGATTTAATTGGAAAAATAAAATTGTTTGGAGTGGTTTATTTCAGGGGCTGGAGCAGGGGTGGTATCTGGGGGGGATTCTGCCGTATCAGGGCACCAAGAAGCAGGATTCAGCTGGAGGTTGGGTGCCACCCAGGCAGGGAGAGTGACCACATGCAACCATCTAAATCTGAGCTAATCGGCTGGGCAAGGTGGCTCACGCCTGTAATCCCAGCACTTTGGGAGGCCGAGGCGGGTGGATCACGAGGTCAGGAGTTTGAAACCAGCCTGATCAACATGGTGAAACCCTGTCTCTACTAAAAATGCAAAAATTAGGCGTGGTGGATGCCTGTAGTCCCAGCTACTCAGGAGGCTGAGGCAAGAGACTCATTTGAAGCCAAGAGACAGGTTGCAGTGAGCTGAGATTGCGCCACTGCACTCCAGCCTGGGCGATAGAGCGAGACTTCATCTCAAAAAGAAAAAAAAAGCAAAGTGGCACGCTCCCAGCCATGCCTACCACGATGGAAGAAAACGACACTAATGGTAAGTAAGAGTGGCCTGAAGCCCTCACCTAGATGGGGGTGGACAGCATCTCTGCACTGGGCCTGGGAAAGCTGTAGGTGGGGGTCTGGCTGCCCAGCAACTATGGCCTGGTCAATGTGGGTGGCCTGCAGAGAACATTTGGGGCTTTGTGAAGAGGGTAACCCAGGGAGGATAGCCAGCTGGCCTCAGGCAAGGGAAGGGCCCGGCGTGGGCTCTGGGAAACACTCTGGTGTCACCTGGCACAGACTTGGCCCATGTGGCCGCACACCTGGGCCGCAGGGAGGATGCCTGCCCTGTGGGTCCTGGCGGCTGTGGACCTGGAGCACGTGGTGGCCCTCGTGCAAGGGACCCACATCAAAATGTGGACCAGCCCCACTCCTTGGGGAAACTAAGGACAGAAGAGGCTGGGTGTGGTGGCTCACACCTGTAATCCCGGCACTTTGGGAGGCCAAGGCAGGAGGGACACTTAACTTGAGGCCCAGAGTTTGAGACCAGCCACCACTGTACCCCAGCCTGGGCAACAGAGCAAGAGCCTGACTCAGAAATTTTAAAAATGAGGCACAGGCCGGGTGTGGTGGCTCACACTTGTAATTCCAGCACTTTGGGAGGCTGAGGCAGGTGGATCACTTGAGGTCAGGAATTTAAGACCAGCCTGGCCAACATGGCGAAACCCTGTCTCTACTAAAAATATAAAAATTAGCCTGGCATAGGGGCATGCACCTGTAATTCCAGCTACTTGGGAGACTGAGGCTGGAGAATCACTTGAACCCAGGAGGCAGGAGGTTGCAGTGAGCCGAGATCGCGCCACTGCACTCCAACTTGGGTGACAAACTAAGAGTCCATCTCAGAAAAAAAAAAAAAGGCACAACCGGGCACGGTGGCTCATGTCTGTAATCCCAGCACTTTGGGAGGCTGAGGTGGGTGGATCACCTGATGTCAGGAGTTTGAGACCAGCCCGGCCAACATGGTGAAACCCCATCTCTACTAAAAATACAAAAAATTAGCCAGGCGTGGTGTCAGGTGCGTGTAGTCCCAGGTACTCGGGAGGCTGAGGGAAGAGAATCACTTGAACCCAGGAAGCAGAGGTTGCAGTGAGCCAAGATCACACCACTGCACTCCAGCCTAAGTGACAGAGTGAAACTCCATCTAAAAAAAAAAAAAAAAAAAAAAGGCATAGAACAGTGGAGGAATTTGTCCTAACTAACTGCACAGGTCAGCGAAAGGGCTGAGGCTCGAGGCCAGGAGCCTCTGACTCCTAGGACACAGTGCAGTCTTCAAGAGGCTGGGGCCAAGCCTCACTTGCTTTGTTTCCCTCTTCAAATGGGCTGCATGTGGCCATCCTCCCTGATTCTCACGAAGACTGGGAGGTCATCAAGGTGAGCTACAAACCCCAAGTGCTCCCAGCTCCCACCCCACCACCCAGCCCTGCCCAGAAACCAAGCCTACCAAGTGTGGGGACACCCTCCTGCTCCCTGACCCACCTCGCCCACCTCACCCATGGGAAGACCGAGGCCCGGCTTATGCAGGGCGGGTTGATTCCCACTTGCATCCCGCAGTGGCCGTCCCAGCCCCCGGCCATGCACAAACTCTGCTTCGAGGCGTTGATGCAGCAGTCTGCCTTCATCTTTTAATGGCCAGTGCGGTACAGTTAGTGGACAGACGGGTGACAGGACACAGCAGGGGGTGAAACGGGGCAGGCACAGCTATGGGTCTGGAAGCGTGGGCCGTCCTCCCCCTGGAAACGCTGTCTCTGGAAGGATACCCTTGGAATCCCCCGACACAGGCCTGGTGTTCCAGGGGACCCAGGCTGGAGTGACCCCCAGCCCCTCCCTAGTTGCTAAGCACCCTTGGGTCTGTCCGGTCCTTTGCCAGATAAGGGTCAATACCTAGGTCAAGCTGACTCCAGCCAGGGTGTGGGGACCCTGCTTTGCAGACCCCAAACTTAGCTATCTCCTCCTGTCATGGGCCAGAGAGGCAATAGGGGGGTTCCCTAGTCAGGCACAGCCCCCTGGCCTGTGGCATCGTGTGGGGAGGTCCTGGCATGCTCGGCCGGCAGCACCACTGTGGTTCCCGAGAGGCCGATGCAGATCGCAGGCGGGTCCATTTGGAGCTCTGACTTCTTCATGGCTAACGTGTTTTGTTTGAGAAGCAGTCTCTAAGAGCAAGGAAGGAAGGGGGAAGCCTGAGGGTGCCAAGGCGGGGGGCTGCCCCACTCCTCTCAGGGCCCCAGGGTTCATGAGGAAGGGTCCCTGGTGGAGGCTGGGCCAGGCGCTGCCCTGATCAGTGCAGTCACTGGGTGCGTGCACGGGCGGCTGTCCTGGGTGGGGACAGTGGTGCCTGTGACCCTAGAGCACTGGCTGGGCTGGCGCTGGGGCCTCTGGACACAGATAGAAGGTAGAGGCAGGTGTGAGACCAAACACAGAACACAGTGCTGGGCAGAGCCCCAGGTCGCAGAAACACGTTCCGGTCCTTGAAGGACGCCTGCAGAACTTCAGGGTGGGGGATGGCTGGACCCAGAGGGGGTGGTGCTGCTGGCACGGGGGAGGCTCGGGGGCCCCGCAGGCACTGAGGTGGGGACAGGGGAGGGGCCTCTTGCCTTGGGGCCCGTGGTCAGGCCCTCAGTGTCCTTGGCAGTGGGCGGGGCTGGCTCAGAGGACTGCGAGGACGGAGCCGTTGGCAGCAGAGGTGTGGAGGCAGCTGCCGTGGGCATCGCGGGTGAGGCTGTAGGTGCAGTAGGCCACGGCGGAGCCCAGCGTCAGCCCCGACATGTAGGACACAGTCATGGTATTCCCTGTGGACAACACTGGCCTCAGGGGGGCAGGGGCAGGGTGGCCACGGCTGCTCAGGTGTGAGGAGCGATGACAGCTGCCAGCTCCTAGGAGCCCATGACACTCGCACGAACCACACTGCCCCTCCAGGACCGTTGCCCCCTTGCTCCTCCTGGGAGCACCCTCCCTGGATCCTGTTCTTCCTCGTTCCTTCTCCCTGAGGCCATCTACTCTGCGCCCCAGGCCTCGCCTGCTTCTCTGGGTCCCCAGACTGGAGTGCAATGGCACAGTCGTAGCTTCCTGCAGCCTTGACCTCCTTGGCTTAAGTGATCCCCCTACCTCAGACTCCTGAGTAGCTGAGACCACAGGCACACACCACCATGCCCGGATAATTTTGAAAAATTTTTTGTAGAAACTTTTATACTGCCCAGGCTGGTCTCAAGCTCCGAGGCTCAAGTGATACTCCTACCTTAGCCTCTCAAAATGCTGGGATTACAGTCCTGAGGCAGTGCGCCTAGCCTCATCCCTCCTCATTTTAATCTCAAGTCTCGGCCTGGCAAGGTGGCTCACGCCTGTAATCCCAGCACCTTGGGAGGCTGAGGCGGGCGGATCACGAGGTCAAGAGTTTGAGACTAGCCTGGCCAACATGGTAAAACCCCATCTCTACTAAAAATACAAAAAATTAGCTGGGCGTGGTATAGTCCCAGCTACTCAGGAGGCTGAGGCAGGAGAATCGCTTGAACCTGGGAGGTGGAGGTTGCAGTGAGCCGAGATCATGCTACTGCACTCCAGCCTAGGTGACAGAGTGACTCTCCATCTCCAAAAAAAAAAAATTTTTTTTTGTATAGAGGAGGGGTCTCACTGTTTTGCCCAGGCTGGTCTTGAACTCCTGGGCTCAAGTGATCGCCCGCCTTGGCCTTCCAAAGCGCTGGGATTGCAGGTGTGAGCTGCTGCACCCGGCCCGGGCTGCGTCCACATCTGGACAGTCAGCCCCACAGCACGAGGAGCGTCGTTTTGTCCCCACTTCGTCCCCAGTGCCTGGAAAAGCACTTGGTCCACAGGAGGGGCTCACCAATTAGTTGTAGGATGAATGAATGAGTGAATGAATTAAGTGAGTGAAGAATGTCCCCACACCTACGGCCTCCGAGACGTTGACTTGAACCCCCGGAACCCAAATGTACCTTCTTGTGGTCTGGCCTAGGTTTCCTCAAGAGGGGGCGTCACGCTGCTGGGAGGAGCCCCCCGATGCCCCACGGGCCTCACCTGCCAGCTCCCGCTGCTTGGGGCTCACTTTGCCAGCCGCCAGGATCATGGGCACGCTGCCGAAGTAGCCATTGCTGATGCCCATGAGCAGCGAGAAGATGCAGGGCCAGGCAGGGTGGCGGAGGGCGGGCATGCCGCTGGGGTAGACGCACAGGATGAAGAGGGGGATGAAGACCACCCGCAGACAGGAGCAGGCCAGCAGGTGGGTGCCCCGCCAGTCCACTGGCAGGGCTGCCAGGATCTGTGGAGAGCCAGGCACATGGGTGCCCTGCCCCGGCTGCAGCCCCCCTCCCCTCACACCCCCACAGCCTCCAGCCACACCCCAGCTCCAAACACTCCTGGCCCCATCCGGCTCAGCCTGCACCCCAGCCCTTCTCTGATCGCCCCTCTAAAATCCCCCAAATTGGCCGGGCGCTGTGGCTCACACCTGTAATCCCAGCACTTTGGGAGGCCAAGACAGGTGGATCAGGAGTTTGATACCAGCCTGACCAATGTGGTGAAACCCTGTCTCTACTAAAAATACTAAAATTAGCTGGGCGTGGTGGAAGACACCTGTAATCCCAGCTACTCGGGAGGCTGAGGCAGGAGAATTGTTTGAACCCAGGAGGCGGAGGTTGCAGTGAGCTGAGATCACACCATTGCTCCAGCCTGGGTGACAGACTGAGACACTGTCTCAAGATAAATAAATAATCCCCCAAATTACAGAGTGAGACTCCATCAGTCCATCTCTAAGTAAATAAATACAAAATCTCCCAAATTCCGCTTAAATTTTTTTTCCTTAAAGTCAGGGTATTGCTCTGTCACCCAAGCTGGACTGCAGTGGCACGATTATGGCTTACTGCAGCCTCAAACTCCTGGACTCAAGCAATCCTCCCACCTCAGCCTCCCAAGTAGCGGAATACAGGCATGTGCCACCATGCCTGGCTAAGTGGTTTTTTTCCCCTCTTTTTGAGACAGTCTCACGCTGTCACCCGGGCTGGAGTGCAGTGGCATGATCTCAGCTCACTGCACCCTCCACCCCCTGGGTTCAAGCAATTCTCCCGCCTCAGCTTCCCGAGTAGCTGGGATTACAGGCATGCACTACCACACCCAGCTAATTTTTGTATTTTCAGTAGACACGGTTTCACTGTGTTGGTCAGGGTGGTCTCAAACTCCTGGCCTCAAGTGATCTACCCATCTTGGCCCCCAAAAGTGCTGGGATGACAGGCGTGAGCCACTGCATCCAACCATTTCTTTGGGCCATTTCTGAGTGTCCCTGCCCTCCCTGGGTCCCCTCTGGGTCACTGTCCTGTGCTCATCCCTGGGGACCTGTGACTGTGGGGCGAGAAGGTGAGCACCACACCCGTCCTCTGGGATGCATCTGACACTCCAGAACACTCCAGTGGGATCAGGCCAGGACCGCCCTCCACGGGACACTGTCCGGGATGGTGCCAATGCATGACTCTTGCCCTTTCCACCCGGGAGCCCCAGGCATCCTACACTCAGAACCCTCTCCGGATGGGCCAGGGCCTCCCTGTCAGCCCCACCCCATGGCATCCCACCACACCAGGCAGGGCGGATGGCTCACCTTGCCCACGAAGTCTGACAGGTTGAACACAGCCATGATGAGGATGGGCAGCCACTCGCCCAGGATGCAGTGGCGGATCTCAGACTCGAGGCCGGGGAACAGGCATAGGGTGATGAAGTAGGTCACGGCGATGGAGAGCATGTCAGCCCAGATCACGCGTGCCACCACGTAGCGGTGCAGCAGCAGGGCTGGGGGTGGGAGGAGGTCAGAGGCAGTGCCCACGAGGACCCCTGCCTGCCTCCCCCACCCCCTGCCTGGGTGCCACCGCCAGGGCTGCAGAGGGACCCCTCGGCACTCACCTCTGAAGGTGGGCCAGCTGTGCTGGACCCTCGGCCGTGGCACATCAAAGCGCATGTAGGCACTGCCGCTGCTGGTCACCTCGTGGGCTGGGCTATCCTTTGGGGAACCGCTGGGGGCCAGGGTTGGGGCTGGGTGCTCCTGGAGGGAGGACGGAGTGGGATGGGGTTTGGGTGGAGGGGAGGACAGGAGACACAGGCCAGAGATCCGGGCCCAATCAGAAGAAATGCCACACTGAGGCTGATGCTGACATTCAGCATCACCTGAAGGTGCCACCTACTGTGTGCCTACCCCCACCCCCCGGTCTCACTTCATATTTCTTTTTTGTTTTAGAGAGAGGTCTTGCTCTGTTGCCCAGGCTGGAATGCAGTAGTGCAGTTACAGCTCACTGCAGCCTTGATGACCTCCTGGACTCAAGTGATCCTCCCGCCTCAGCCTCCCAAGTAGCAGGGACCACAGCCCTATGCCATCAATTTTTTTTTTGAGATGGAGTCTCACTCTGTCACCCGGGCTGGAGTGCAGTGGCACAATCTCAGCTCACTGCAGCCTCCTCTTCCCGGGTTCAAGCAATTCTCCTGCCTCAGCCTCCCAAGCAGCTGGGACTACAGGCACACACTGCCATGCCCAGCTAATTTTTTTTGTATTTTTAGTAGAGATGGGGTTTCACCTTGTTAGCCAGGATGATCTCGATCTCCTGACCTTGTGATCCACCTGCCTCAGCCTCCCAAAGTGCTGGGATTACAGGCGTAAGCGACCACGCCTGGACCGCCCCAGCTAATTTTTTGTGGGGGTGATGTGTTTTCTTTTTTGTAGAGACAGGGTCTTGCTATGTTGCCCAGGCTGATCTCAAACTCTTGGACTCAAGCGATCCTCCCATCTTGGCCTCCTGTATACCTGAGACTGCAGGTGCGAGCCACCGTGCCTAGTTGTCTCTCACACTTCCGAGGCAGCAAATTCCATCTTGTCACTCCCGAGAACCCGCTAACAAGCTTCTGACCAAACCAAGCAGACCATCTAGTTCCCAACCTTGCCCAGAGGCCCCTTGAGGGTCCCACGACCCCCTTGCTTCTCCCCTCCCGCAAACACACGGAGCTCCTCCCAGCCTCTGAGCCACTGCACATACTTTTTCCTCTGCCCCAACACCCTTCCTGTAAGTCAGGTCTCAGCCCAAAAGCCCCTCCTCAGGGGAACCTCCCTGACCATGAGAGGGGCATGCCCCTGCCCCGGCTTGTCCTCTTTTCATCCTGGGCCCCTCTCTGGGTCTGGGGGCTCCCCTGGGGACAGTGTTTCTGGCTCCCATCAGTGTCCCCAGCCAAGGGCCCAGGTGACTCACTGGATCAAGGCCTGCATGACCATTCTGGTTCCGGACCCTCAGGAACAAGGACCAGTGGCTCCCCCAACCCCACTCTGCACGGCCTGGCACTCCTGACCTCACCCTCCAGGTATCCCCAGGCTGCACAGCTGCTGGCCCTGAGCCTGGGGGGGCTGTATAGCGCTGCTGCCACCAGAGGGCACCCCAGCCCCCCAGGACAGCTGCCTGCCCAGAGATGGTGGGACAGGATCAGCCCCTAAGAGGGGCTCTGTGCTGGGGACCCCACAGGGACAGTGCCTGTGCTGTGACAAGGAAACCCAGCAGAGCCCAGGGGCCACAGAACCAAGCTCCTGGCCCTCCCTCTCTGCCTGTCTAGCCCCACCTGGGAGACCACTCCCTTTCCTGGCTGGCTGGTGTCTTCTATGGGAAATTCTAGGGGGCCATGCCATGCCCCCTCGGGGAACCCAGGGTTATCCCTGAGCCCTGATTTCCCTCCTGGTGTCCTGTCTCTAGGGAGGAAGGATGAGCTTCCTAGAGAGTTAGCTGCCAGGCTGAGCCCGCAGGAGGGACCCCCAACGTGGGGTGGCACAGCCAGGAGGGCCGAGATCCCCAGAACAAATGTGGGCTGTCCCAGGGATGGAAACTTTAGTATACATCATGTGGGTTGTCACTGCGGACAGGGACCATGCAGCCCTATGCCGAGGGACACGGCACCTGGGCAGAGCCCCTGACCACAGATGTGGGTGGGATGAGGCCTCAGGCCACGGGACGTGGGGAGCCACTAAGAACCCACACCTGAGTCCACAGAATAAAGGGGGCTGGTGGGAAGGGGCCTCCACCACAGCAGGAGGCCGCAGCCTGAGATGCAAGGGAGGGGCTCGGCCCCGGGTGGCGTGTACTTCCCGACCTCGTGGTAGGGACAGAGGAGAGAACCGAGGCGGGCAGCGCGCACTTACAAAGTGGACATCCTCGGCGGCGACGTCATGGTGCACGCGGTAGCCGGAGCCCCTGCCCAGGCCCGGCCTGCCCCGGCGGCTGTCGCGGGGTCGCGTGGTGTAGAAGAGCACGAAGCGGCTACGCCGCACCAAGAGGTGCAACAGGAAGCACAGCATCTCCAGCGCCACCGACACCAGGAAGAAGATGAGGGTGCTGGCGCGCTCGTCGGGCAGCAGCAGCTTCGTGAGGATGCGGCTCAGAGAGATCATGACGCCTGCCGTGCCTGGGGGGCGCGCACCGAGGGCCTGGGACTGATACACCCGGCTCCTGCACCGCGGCCTCGCCCACACAAAGCCCCGCCCTCCACCCAGAGGCTCCGCCCAGCAGCACCAGCCCCGCCCACACACAGACTCTGCCCCACCCACCACCCGGCCCCCCAAACCGGACCTGCTCCACCAGCTCCTCCCAGCAATTCCTACAACGGGCAGCCCAGCTGCATCCCCCCCAACTCAGCCTTGCCCCCACTAGGCCCCGCCCAGCTCCGTCCACCCCCCCTCAGCTCCGCCCAGCTACACCCCACCCCATTCAGCTACGCCCCCACTCAGCCCCACCCAGCTCCATCACACCCCTACTCAGCCCCGCCCCCACTCAGCCCCGCCCAGCTCCGTCACACGCCCCACCCAGCTCCATCCCACCCTCTCCCTTAGCTCCCTGCCCCACCTCCCTTCCCAGTCCCGCCTCCTGTCGCTCCCTTTGAGTCCTGAGTCCTGTCTCTGCAGCCCCAACTCCGGGTCCCCCCAGCTCCGCCCCAGCCATAAGACGAACTACCCGCAGGAGCTGCCCCTCACAGCTGTCCATCCCCATCACACACCCCCACCATGGGGCATTTATCCAGTGCCTGCTCTGAGGACCCAGTGGGGCCAGGATGACACACGGGCGCAGGGTGGGGAGAGGATACAAACAAGACTGTGCGAGACTTAGGCAGGGGGTGGAAAGGAATGGAACCGAGAGCGCGCAGAGGTGGAGGGCGGTTAGAGGACCCCTGTCCCTTTGTGGGCAGGTCTTTGACGCCGAGGTCTGCAGGACAGGGCCGGGAGTGCAGCCTGGGGAGGGTGTTCCTGGTCGGGAAGGGGGGCGACTGTGAGCTCAGTGCTCATGTCTGAGGCTCTGGAAGCTGTGACTGGGCTCTCGAGGCCAGAAGGGAGGACCGTGGGTTAGGCAGGCTGTGGGTTTTTCTCTTAGTGTGGCCATGGGCCACTGCCCAGTGTGAGGTAGGGTTGGTCAGGGCCATGATGGACCACCCCTGGAGGGTGGGCAGGGCTCTGAGCAAGTCTTTTCTGCAGGGCCCTCAGCTGCATAAACTGCCAGACAGCAGTGTGCCGGCTCAATTCTGCACCCATTCTGGCTCAGCCGCACTACAAAATCTACCAGCCAGTGACAGGAACCAAGACCTCACAGATGGGAGTCTGGGAGCTCCAAGGCGTCTGGTCAACCTCAGCACCAGGCAGAGGGTTGCAGAACCCCCCTCAAGGGGAGAAACGAGCCAGACCCACGTGGGTCTTGACCTAGGGCTTCTGCTTCCCGTCTGGACAGCACTGACCCCGGCCGGTCCAGCCACAGAAGGAAGATTGGGAACCCTTAGAGGAAGGGGCTTCAACGCACAGTGTCGGCGCCAGGGGCCAGTGCTGCCCCTCTGCAGGGGCTGCAGCCCCGGGCACAGACCTAGGACTTGGAGAGGGCTGGGTGTCATGTAAGGTTCAGGCATGAGCAAGGGGGTGCCATTTGCTGAGAAGGGCGGGTATGAGTGGCAGGGTGGGTGGAGAAGACATGAGTTTGAGAAGCCCGTGAGACAGCCACACGGGGTACCAAGCAGGGGGTGGCTGGTGCGTCCGTGGCTGCAAGGGGAGTGTGATGCTGTAGGCATGGCGTGATGTCCACGACACACGCACACAAAAGACTTACAAAATGCACACCCAGCCACATGCTGAGAGAGGCATGAGCTTCCCCTGACAACAAGGATCACAAACCCCAGAAACATAGCACATACATTCGTGTGCTCATGTCCCTCCCATGGGGGAGCCCACCCCCTTTCTCCCCCAGCCACGCCAGGAATCATGGTGATCACTATCCCTAGTTCACTCTGCCCAGGGATTGTGAGCCCTCCTCCCAGACCGGGGCGCATCATGGGGAGTTCCTGGGAAGAAGCTTCCAAAGCCCAGGGCAGCCTAGCGCCCCCTCCCAGGGGGTCTGCAGATACTCACTCTCCCCAGTCATCACCCCCTGTGTGTACCGCTTGGGCAGCATCCCCGTGTACCCGTAGAAGCTGGATTGCTGCACTTGAGAGAGAGAGAGAGAGAGGAAAAACCCAGAGACACCATTATCACCTGTCAAGTTGGACGAAATTCACTAGCTTGAGGGAACTGTGTTGGTGGACAAGGGTGTGTAAACAGCCGTTCACACCATTAATGGCAGAGAGATTTGACACACAGCAGTAGGAACACACAACCAGTGTACCCTTGCAGTCAGCCAGGGTCACTGACAAGCTCTGGTGGATGAAACATCTGCAGAAATGACACCTCACTTCTGGGCAAGGCAGTGAAAAGCCCGCATGGACTTTCAACCTTCTTCCCATGGGCAGGGACAGAAGAGGCCATGTGTTATGGAATGGGGAAAGGACTGTCTGCCTGAGGCCCTGAAAGACCGTGTGGAGCCGAATATCCTTCACCCTCCAGACAGGACAGGCAGCAAGAGCAGCCAGCCTTGTTCTATGGAGCCATGGAGATTTTTGGGCTAATTTGTTACACAGCAATACCCTCTCTCATCCTAATACAGCCAGAAATCCATCAGGATCTAGGGAAAATAAAAGTGCATAGGTCCATACCTTGGGGTCTAGCAAATCCATGCCTGGAAGTAGCCTCGGGGGCAGTCTTTGTCTAACTAAAATCTTCTGGTTAAGGCTGGGCACGGTGGATCATGCCTGTAATCCCAGTGCTTTGGGAGGCTAAGAAGGGAGGATCACTTGAGTCCAGGAGTTCAAGACTGGCCTGGGCTACCAAGCAAGATTTTGTCTTTACAAATTTTTTTTTTGAGACAGAGTCTTGAACTTTGGGAGGCTGAGGCCAGTGGACGAGGTCAGGAGTTCGAGACCAGCCTGGCTAGTATGATGAAACCCCATCACTACTAAAAATATGAAAATTAGCTGGGTGTGGTAGTAGGCGCTTTTAATCCCAACTACTTGGGAGGCTGAGGCAGGTGAATCGCTTGAATCCAGGAGACGGAGGTTGTAGTGAGCCAAGAATGAGCCACTGTACTCCAGCCTGGGTGACAGAGCAAGACTCTGTCTCAAAAAAAAAAAAAAAAAAAAAAAGAAGAAAGAAAGAAAGAAAGAAAGAACAGAAAAGAAAAGAAAAGAAAAGAAACAAAGAAAGAAAACACACTCTGAGCCAAGATCGTGCCATTGCACTTCAGCCTGGGTGACAGAGGGAGACTCCATCTCAAAAAAAAAAAAAAAAAGAAAGAAAGTCTACAAAGCAACTGGCCTGGACCCTTGCAAAATGTCACTGTCATGAAACACAGAGGGAGGTGGAGGACCGTCCTGGATTAAAGGAAACGTGTGAATCTGGAGAGGATATTAGGTCAGGAAAAAAAAAATGCTACAAAGGACATTATCAGGATGATTGGAGAAATTTCAGTATGGATTGTAGCTTAGATAACAGTCTCGCATCAGTGTTAAATTGCCCAATTTTGGCAACTATTATGTGGTTATAAAAGAAATGCCGGCCAGGCATGGTGGCTCACACCTATAATCCCAGCACTTTGGGAGGCTGAGGTGGACA
This sequence comes from Cacajao melanocephalus, assembly GCA_963573385.1. NCBI lineage: Eukaryota > Metazoa > Chordata > Mammalia > Primates > Pitheciidae > Cacajao > Cacajao melanocephalus. Next base: position 10,079 of record CAUYLG010046751.1, on the reverse strand, counting down.
GATCACCTGAGGTCAGGAGTTCGTGACCAGCCTGATCAACATGGTGAAACCCCGTCTCTACTAAAAATACAAAAAAATTATCTGGGTGTGGTGGCACGCACCTGTAATCCCAGCTACTTGGGAGGCTGAGGTAGGAGAATCACTTAAATCCGGGAGGCAGAGGTTCTAGTGAGCTGAGATCGCGCCCTTGCACTCTGGCCTGGGCAACAGAGAGAGACTCTGCCTCAAACAAACAAAAAAAATGTCTTGGCTGTTAGAAAATACACTCTGGGCCAGGCGTGGTGGCTCATGCCTGTAATCCCAGCACTTTGGGAGGCTGAGGCAGACAGATCACCTGAGGTCAGGAGTTTGTGACCAGCCTGAACAATATGGTAAAACCCCGTCTCTACTGAAAATATAAAAAAATTAGCCAGGTATGGTGGCGCGGAGATCATGCCATTGCACTCCAGCCTGGTGACAGAGCAAGACTGTCTCAAAAAAAAAAAAAAAAGAAAAGAAAAGAAAACATACTCTGAAGTATTAGTAATTAGGCAAGAAAAGTGATGACATCTACAACTAACTCTCAAATGGTATAAGGGAAAATAGGTATTATCTTAAATTTATATATACTTAGATAGAAATTTATGTACAGAGAGAGGGATGGGGGAGGGGAGAGAGTGCTCATATGGGATTTCACTGTATTATTCTTGCAAGCTTTCTGTAGGTTTGAAATTTTTGCAAAATAAAAAGTAGTTTTCAAAAAAAGTTTGAAAGGCCAGGCACAATGGCTCATGCCTGTAATCCCAGCACTTTGGGAGGCCAAGGCAGGTGGATCACCTGAGGTCAGAAGTTCAAGACCAGCCTGACCAACATGGTGAAACCCTGTCTCTACTGAAAATACAAAAATTAGTTGGATGTGGTGGCGGGTGACTATAATCTCAGCTATTCAGAAGGCTGAGGCAGGAGAATTGCTAGAATCCAGGAGGCAGAGGTTGCAGTGAGCTAAGGTCACGCCATTGCACTCCAGCCTGGGGGACAGGGTGAGACTCTGTCTCGACAAAAAAAAAAAAAAAAAAAAAAATTAGCCAGGCTTTGTGGCATGTACCTGTGGTCCTAGCTACTCGGGAGGCTGAGATGGGAGGATGGCTTGAGTCCAGGAGGTTGAGGCTGCCGTGAGCTATGATCATGCCACTGCACTCCAGTCTGGGAGACAGAGTCAGACCCTGCTGAAAGCCATTGCTCAAGAGAAACAGTGACACGGTGACAAAGCGGAACAGTCCTTGAAGCCTGGTTTATACCAGGGAAACCAGGAGCTGCCTCAGGGTTTCTGTGGCTACACACTGCACATACGTGCGTGCTGGCATGCAGGTGGACACACACATGGCACCCAGCCAGCCTGGCTCACGTCACACCACATGCCACCAGCAGAAGACCAGGGCTGGGGGGGACAGAGCTGGAAGTGGGTACTCAGGGCCTCACGCCCAGTCCCCAGTTCCTACCTGTGCAGCCGAAGGCCACGGTGCCCACAGCAGCCAGGTTGATGGCATAGGCCTGGTCCCGAGAGAAGAGCTGCAGCCACACATCGCAGATGCTGATAAAAAGGAGAGGGCCCAAGGCTAAGAGGTAGCCTGTTGGGGGAGAGTCCAGTGAGGGGAGTGGTGGAGCCAACTGGGTGGGGGTCCCCCTCCTCCTCACCCCTCCTGCAGAGTCGGTCTGAGGCTTTCTCTGCCCTTCCCCCTCAAGGAGGGCCAGGGATGCTTTATAAGTCTAACAGGGGCATCTAGAGGGCTTCCTGGAGGAGGCGCTATTTGAGCCAGGCTTTGAAGCTGGATGTCACCATGTGGAGGAATGGGAAAGGCAGAACACACTGGGTGTGGGGAAGAGCTTGGGCAGGGCCCAGGGACGTGAGGTGGGGTGCAGAGGCCCCACTACAACCAGACCTCATCTTACACCAGACCCCAGGGCATCCCTAGGAAGTGTGCCCATTTTACAGACAAGAGGAGTGAGGCTCAGGGAAACTGGGCGAGTGGGTGACTGGCCAGGTGTCATGTGGCGGGGCCCGGCGCACCTGCCGTGATCCTGCTGTGCAGGGTCAGTCTCTCCACCAGGACGTTGTTCAGGAGCACGGCTGCCAGCGCCACCAAGATGTAGGTGAGGCTCATGTCAAACACGATGGAGGTCCCTGCAGAGGGCCAGAGGCAGCAGGCACTCAGGAGGCCCCACCCTCTGCACTGACCCCTGCTGGGTGCAACCTCCCAGGAGGGGCTCGCTGCCCAAGGAGGGTGAGTGGCCGCCCTGAGGCCACGCAGCAGCTCACAGCGGAGCCCAGAGCTGAATAAAACAGGTCCCTGGGTAGGACCCTCCCAGCTAGGGGTCTGTGGAGGCCCCAGGCCATGATGGCGTGCCCTGAGTGTCCGGGTGCGGCCGTGGAGGAACCCACCTGGGTACTTGTGATGCAGATAGTCCACGTCCGTGATGAAGCTGTTGTACGGGAGCAGGAAGCCCACGCCAGCCAGCAGCATCGCAAAGTAGATGGCATGGTAGCGGTCATCGGGCACCGGCTCCTCCAACGCTAAAGCCGAAGACGCCAGGTCAGATGGGGGCAGGCTCCACACGTGGCCATGGCCACCGCCCAGGGCGATGTCCACCACCCCAGCCACCATCACCATGGCTACGGTCCATCGCTGTGACCGCTGCTCCCCATACCTCTGTCATTGTGACATTATCAAAAGCCACCACACACTGGCTATGGCCACCACACCCACGCCATCACAGCCACTGAAGCCGCTGCTTGATGGACAGGAAACCGGCTCACGCCTCTAATCCCAGCACTTTGGGAGGCTGAGGCGGGCAGATCATGAGGTCAGGAGTTCGAGACCAGCCTGGCCAACATGGTGAAACCCCGTTTCTACCAAGATACAAAAAATTAGCTGGGCATGGTGGTAAACGCCTGTAGGCCTGTAGTCCCAGCTACTTGGGAGGCTGAGGCAGAATAGCTTGAACCCAGGAGGTGGAGGTTGCAGTGAGCTGAGGTCGCGCCACTGCACTCCAGCCTGGGCAACACCATGAGACTGTTTCCAAAAAAAAAAAAAAAAGATAGGATATGGAAGAAGAGTGAATACCCTTTGCCTGTCCTTCTGGGGAAGGGGGCAGCATGTTTGGGGTTGTACAGGACTCATGTAGCATGCTCAGTGGCAGTATGACCTTGCCTCTGCCTTTGTCCAGAGAGGAAGCATCGTTTAGGAAGATGTGTGTGGGAGCCACACTGGCAAGAGGGGGACTGTGATGGTCTGTTTTATGGTCACCGTGGCAGGCGGCAGCACAGTCCCCAATTCAAACACTAACCCTGGTGCTGCCGCAAAGCCGTTTTGCAATTAAAGTCCCTTCTCCGTTAACTTTAAGTTCATCAAAAGGGAAATGACCCTGGGTGGGTCTGACCTAACCAGGTGAGACCTTGAGACCTTCCTGGAGCTGAGACGCCAAGAAGCTCCTGCCCGTGGGTTCCAGACTGTCCATGACCTTCCTGACCACCTGCCTGGCTTAACCAGCTCCTGCTTTATTTATTTTTTCTGAGATGGAGTCTCACTCTGTTGCCCAGACTGGAGTGCAGTGGTGTGATCTCGGCTCACTGCAACCTCCACCTCCCGGTGATTCTCCTGCCTCAGCCTCCCAAGTAGCTGGGATTATAGGTGCGCACCACCATGCCCGGCTAATTTTTGTATTTTTAGTAGAGATGAGGTTTCGCCATGTTGGCCAGACTGGTCTAGAACTCCTGACCTCAGGTGATCCGCCCACCTTGGCCTCCCAAAGTGCTAGGATTACAGGCCTGAGCCACTGTGTCCAGCCACCAGGTCCCACTTTAGTAAGCCAATTTCTCTTTTCCCTTTTTTTTTTTTCCCAGAGTCTCACTCTGTCGCCCAGGCTGGAGTGCAGTAGCATGATCTTGGCTCACTGCAACCTCTGCCTCCCGGGCTCAAGTGATTCTCCTGCCTCAGCTTCTGAAGTAGCAGGGATTACAGGTATGTGTTACCATGCCTGGCTAATTTTTGTGTTTTTTATAGAGATGAGGTTTTGCCAGGTTGCTCAGGCTGGTCTCAAACTCCTGGGCTCAAGCGATCCTCCTGCCTCAGCCTCCCAAAGTGCTGGGATTATAGATGTGAGCCATAGCACCCAACCTTAACTCAGGTTTCTGAGCCTAAACTATTAGCATAAACAACAGCTCCCCCAGAAAGAGCTATAGCTAACAAGGTGCCTCCCGAGGGCTGGGGACAGGCCCAAGCAAGATTCTGTGGATTCTGCTGCAATCACGTTAACACAGTATCATCCCCCTTTTCCAGAGGAAGGGATCGAGGGCCAGAGAAGAACAGTGACTTGACCAGGGGCTCCTGGTGGGGAAAGGAGGGGAGGCAGCCTGGAACCCGAGCCTGTTAGACTCCAAGCCTGTGGGCTGTCCATTCTGCAAGTCTGATCTCAAAGTCAGTCGTCCCAATTCCTCAATGTAGTGAAACTGAGGCTCAGAAAGGTTTAGGCCCTTGCCTAAGGTCACACAGCTGCGCTGAAAACCAGGTCTTTGAACCTCACATCCAGTCCCATTCAGGCACTTTCCTACCTCCTTTGCAGTGAGGCATGAATTGCTTTGGCCAATGAATGTGACCAAAGTGACATGTGTCACTCCAGATAGAAGCTTTATGGGTCAGTGCAAGAGCCACGGGTCCCTTCATCCGCCCACTGAGGAGGAAAGCCCATATTAAGACAGCCGCCTCTGCCTGGGGCTGTTGGCAGGGCCCCTAGTGACCTGCATGGGACACACAGCATCAGGGCAGAGGCACTGAGACCACGGGCATGTTTGTTACGCAGCAGATCTAATCTGCACTGACAGGTACTACCTCCAGTGCTCGATGACCACCTGTGGCTCCCTGCTGCCCCAAGGCTTCACCTGGGGGTGGGGGTCACACAGTCCACCCTGCTTCGGGGCAGACACGCACCTTGCCCGCACCCCTACTCACCAGAATCCATGAAAGCTGGGATGCCCCTGGCCCTAAGGCCCTGGCCCTGAGCCGCCTCCGCTGCCTCCTCCAGCTGGTAACTGTCAAAGCTGAAGCTCATCACTATGCCCCGGTCTGGTGTGCCTGCCATGCTGGGCTCCTCAAGGCGCTGGCTCCCGACGGAGCCCATGGCAGCCTGTGCTTTGGAGGAAGCAGAGAGAGCAGGTAAGGGAAGAAGAGTGAGAAGATAACCCAGCCCTCATGCCATGCAGACTGGACAGTATCCCTTGGGAGGGGAACCATCCTTTCTGTCCATTCCAGAGGACATTAATTGAAGCAGATAAGCAATGTCACCTGATGTGTCTTTTTTTTTTTTTTTTTGAGACAGGGTCTCACTCTGTCACTCAGGTTGGAGTGTGGTGGCACAACCGTCACTCATTTCACCCTCGACCTCCTGGGCTCGAGTGATCCTCCTGATTCAGCCTCCCAAGTAGCTGGGACCACAGGTGCAAACCACTATGCCCGGCTAATTAAAAAAAATTTCAGGCCACCTGCGGTGGCTGACGCCTATAATCCCAGCACTTTGGGAGGCTGAGTTGGGCCAATCACGAGGTTAGAAGTTTGATTCCAGCTTGACCAACATGGTGAAACCCCGTCTCTACTAAAAATACAAAAGTTAGCTGAGCATGGTGGTGCACACCTGTAATCCCAGCTGCTCAGGAGGCTGAGGTGGGAGACTCCCTTGAACCCGGGAGGCAGAGGTCACAGTGAGCTGAGATTGTGCCACTGCACTCTAGCCTGGGCAACAGAGCAAGACTCCATCTCAAAAAAAAATTTTTTTTTTTTGTAGAGACGGCATCTCACTACATCGCCCAGGCTGGTTTCCAACTCCTCCCTCAGCCTCCCAAATTGCTGGGGTTACAGGCGTGAGCCACCTCACCCTGCCCTCACCTGGTGTGTCTAAAGATGCTAATCCTCACTGCTATTTAGGGAGAAGGGGTCGGAGGGGAGGAGAATGGCTCAGAGCTGCCCCAGGGAGCAACCAAGGTGGCCTGCATGGTGGCAGTGGCCATGGTGAGAAATAGACGGGAATGGAGGAATACTTTGGAGGTGCGATACCAGGACTTGGGCAGCAGTCAGAAATAACAGACGATGTGAGCCTCATGCGTGCCTGCACTGGGTTGCCAAGTGTCCTCTGGGAGGAAGGTGCCTTTATCACTCATTTTTCAGCCAAGGAAAGTGAGAGTCCCCTTGGTCTCACAAGCAGAAAGTGGGGGAACCCAGACTCCAACTCTGGTCTGTGTGGCGCTCTGAGCCACGATGGCCCTTGGTCCTGGGGCCAACCACCTTCATGGCGGGAAGTTCTTCCTGTGGTCTTGCCTCAGTGTTTCTTGCTTCAGTTTGGATCTGCCAGCCCTTACCTTTATGAGGTGGACATGCTTGCACTGTGTAGGCAGCCCTGTGTGTGCCTGGGGCAGGCTAGCTTTCCCCCCCAAAACAATGATTTCTTTTCCTAATAATGTGTATTTATTTATCTGAATGCAGAAAGGATCTGCGCTCGCTGTAGGGAGTTTGAGGCTAACGGGGAGAGAGGACAGCCCAGCACTGTGCGCTGAATGTGGTGCCTCAGTTTACTCAGTATGTGGGAAAGCCATGGAAAAGGCTGGAGGAAGCCCACCCCAAGGGGGTCCCACAGGCCCAGAGGCACCTTGAAATTTTTTTATTTTTATTTTTTTGGAGACAGAGTCTCACTTTGTTGCCAAGGCTGGCATGCAGTGACAGGATCACAATTCACTGCAGCCTCTGCCTCTGGGCTCAAGCGATCCTCCGATCTCAGCGTCTTAAGTAGCTGAAACAGGTGTGTGCCCCCAGGCCTGGCTAATTTTTTTTTCTTTTTTTGTAAAGATGGGGTCTCACTATGTTACCCAGGCTGGTCTTGAACTCCTGGGCTAAAGCGATCCTCCCACCTTGGCCTCCCAAAGTGCCAGGATTACAAGCATGAGCAACTGTGCTCGGCCCACCCTGATTTTCTCTGGGGCTGACTCATGTCACCTCTGCCTGCTCTTGTCCCATCTCCTGGGTCTCATTTCCTCCAGCTCCCCTGCCTCAGTTTACCCCCTTCCCAGCCTCCAGGCAGGTTTTGATGATCAGTTACCAAGCACCTCCCTGTAACCCCATGTCCCCCTCTTCTAGCTCACTACAGAGTTTTAACTGGGGCCTGAAAGGGGGCCTGGGGCCTCACTGGGGCTTTGAAGCCAGAGCCTTCCCATTTCCAGGTCGTGGGGTGCTGGGGAGATTCAGCCCCTGACAGCTGGGGGCCATCTCAGGTGATTGGTATCCACTACCAGGGGAGAGGCAGTCCTGGACTTCTGGGGTCTGGGAAGCCCAGCGTACCTCTGCTTCTAGGCTCACGGCTCCCCTGAGTGCCTTTGCCAGCCCTGGCCCCTCCTGCCACATCTGGAGCTGGGGGAGCACGGGGGTGGGGCGAGTAAGGCTGAGAGCAGGGCCAGGCTGGGCTTGAACCAGGGTGGCCCTAGGCCGGCTCCCACACACCTGTCCTCACCTATAAAGTGGACAAATGAGCCTGATCTCAAGAGTCACTGGGAGGCGCCAGAGAGTCAGCGAAGGCTGAGAGACCCGGAGGCCCCTCTTCAGCCTGCAGGGCCAGAGAAGGCGATGGTGTCAGGGTGACAGTCTACAACAATCAAATGCTCCTCCTGCCACCTGCTCAGGATGCCAGCTCAGCCCAGGAGGATGTCCGAACCCAGAAAGGCCTGGTCTGTGTTCAGCAAGGGACCCTGAGCCGCTGCCCTGGGCCTGCCGGGCCCTGAACACTCCTGGCCAAAGCCCAGGTTTCCGCCTCATCCCAAGGCCACGCCACCTGGGAAGGCGGACACACTCGGCACTGGGCCAGGAGGCGGCTGCTGTCCCCTCTGGCTTATTTGGCAAGGTGGGCAGCTGCCACCCACACTGCCCAGCTTGGCCAGCCACTGTCCCCATAGTGGAGGGGGCGGGGAGCCTACGGCAGCTGCTCACCCCCACCTACCTCTCTCCTGGGCCACAGGCTTCCATCTCTGTCCTCCCCAACCCCCAGCATCCAAGCTTCCCCCAGCTCTGGGAGGCAGCTCAGAGCCTCCGATCGTCCCCTCCTGCCCTGCCCCCCCTTAATTAAATTTAATGACATGCACACTGCTTAACAGCCCCAGCGGGTACAGGTCTTGGCCCTGCTCCTCCACTCTGAGCTGCTAGGACCCCTCAATGCCCACCCCAGGGGTCACTTCCTTGGCCTTGAGGCCGCCCCTCAGGTCTCAGTTTTCCTACTTCACAACTCAATAGAGGAAGAAGAGGGTGAGAGTATGTCACAAACAGGGACGGGGTGGGTGGCTGGTGGGGTAGGCTCGGCTGTACACAGTAGGCATTCAACAGTTGCACAAGCTGCCACTTAAAAAACACTGCTGTGGGTAAAGCAGGGCTCCCGTCCCTCCCCCTGCTTTTTTTTTTTTAAGAGGTGGGGTCTTGCTCTGTTGCCCAAGCTAGTCTTGAACTCCTGGCTTCAGATGATCCTTCAGCCCCAGCCTCCCAAAGAGCTGGGATTACCAGAGTGAGCCACTGCGTCTGGGCAAGGCCTCCCGCCGTTTTGCAGGGAGGGTGACTGAGGCACGGAGAGGTCAAGTGGGGGGGCGGTCATAAGGCTCAGACTGGAGCCTGGTCCAGTGACCCCCTCCGGCTCCTCCCATTTCAGCAGGGCCTGAAGTGCACCGCGGTTCTGAACGTGGCTGGGGGCACCACGAACCGCTGGGCTCCTGGACCCCAAAGCCACGCTGGCCTCATTCTGGGGCTGCGTTCCTCTGGCCAGCCAGGCAGGACCAGGGGAACCGAATTCCACTTGGAAAGCCGGCCCTGGGCTCGCAGTCCTGGCTCAGCCCCCAGCCCTGGTTAGTTGATGCCTAGGACACCCCCGGTCCCGGTTAACCCGGCCTAACGATGTCTCTGCTGCCCTTTCGGCAGCCCAGTGGGTCTAAGCTGCTCCAACTCCTATGGGCAGGATGATGGGTTCCAAGCCCCTCCAGCCACCCCCTTCCTGCAGCCCCCAGGGCACCAAGGCATGCAGGGGCCACAGGCTGGCCCCCGGCCCACCGCCCTCCCAGGACTGATCCCCGCGCCTTTCTGCGCCCCCTCCTCGGCCCCATCAGCCGCGAAGTTGGCTCGCGGACCTGAGCCTCCAGGCAAAGGACAGAACCCCGGGGCCGCCCCGAGGTGACCCCGGAACCCAGGCTCCGCCTCTCCCAGCCGCTTTTCCGAGAACGAGGAGGGGGCCGGCGCGGGCAGAGGGGGCGACGGGGATTCCGGGGAAGAACTTCAGGACGGAGGCCCCCGCGCGGTGCCCGGGGAGGCGGTGGCGCCGAGACCCCGCACGGTCGGGCCCAGGGGTCCGGGTCCGCGCTGGTCGCCGGGCGGAGGGGGCCGGGCCGCTCCGGACACGGCCGGGGTCGCCTCGGGTTCCCGGGACAGCGGCGGGCGCGGTCGGGGGAGCAGCGCCCGAGCGGGCGGGAGGGTTTGGGGGGCCGCGCGCCGCAGACAAAGGCTCCGACAGGTCCCCGCCGGCGTCTCCCCGCGCCCCGCGCGTCCCCGCCCCGCGGCCACCGCTTACCTTGCCCCAGCCCGGCCTGGGGTCCTCAGCGCGCCCGACCCTGCGCGCCCGCGCCCCGCTCCCCCAGCCTCGGGCCGGGCGCGGCCGGCGTCCTCCGCCGGTCCCCGAGTCCGCCCGGCCCCGGTTCGCGAGCGCGTGCGGGGGGCGCAGCCGCGGAAACGAGCACAGCCCCGGACACCACGCCCCGCCTCTGCCCGCCCCCCGCGCCCGCCCCGGCCTCCTCCCTCTCCCTCACCCCTCCCTGCTTCCCCCTTCCCCCCCTCCTCCCCCCCCTCCTCCCCCACCTCCTCCTTCTCCTCCTCTCTCCACCCTCTTATTCCTCCCTCCACTTCTCCCTCCTCCCTCCTCCCCTTCCCCATTCCACCCCCGCCGCCCCATACCGCCCACTCCTCCCATAAAACACCGACACACTCCCCCCGCACACACATACATACAATCACACACCCCCAACACCCCACACCTCC
>CAUYLG010046749.1:0-58925 GCA_963573385.1 Cacajao melanocephalus | reverse complement strand
CTCAGCCTTTTTGCACTGGTTTCTTCCCATTTTTGTGGATTTATCCACCTGTCGTCTTTGTAATTGCCGACTTTCAGATTGGGTCTGAGTGGACGTCTGGCTTGTTGGTGATGAAGTTTTTTCTGTTTCTTAGTTTTTCTTTGGCAGACCCCCCTTCCCCGCAGAGCTGGACCTTCCCGGTTCAGCTGTGCTTACTGTGAAACTCTCAGTCCTCAGCGCTTCCAATTGCTGTTCTCCTTGTGGGGATGGGACCAGCCGCGGCTTGTTGGTGATGAAGTTTTTTCTGTTTCTTCGTTTTCCTTTGGCGGACGCCCCTTCCCCGCAGAGCTGGACCTTCCCGGTTCAGCTGTGCTTACTGTGAAACTCTCAGTCCTCAGCGCTTCCAATTGCTGTTCTCCTTGTGGGGATGGGAGCAGCCGAGCCGGACTCAGAGGGCACCCCGTCCCGTGTACTCCGCGCCGAGAAGCACCGTGCCGGGGCGCCGGCAAAACAGCCGAGCCAGCCAAAAAAGTTGCGCCAGCGACCTGTGTGGCTCCTCTGCCAGGAATTTCCCAGTCTGTGGGCAACATAAATTCGTCTGAAAGTGCGGCCTCCACTCGCTCTCTGTGCTTTCACTGGGAGCTACAATCCTGAGCTGTTGTTAATCGGCCATCTTGGATCTCTCTGGAGACAGAGTTTCACTCTTGTTTCCCAGGCTGGAGTGCAGTGGCTTGATCTCAGTTCACTTCAACCCCTGTCTCCTGGGTTCAAGCAATTCTCCTGCTTTAGCCTCCCAAGTAGTTGGGATTACAGGTGCCTGCCACCACAACCAGCTAATTTTTTTGTATTTTTAGTAGATTTGGGGTTTTGCCATCTTGGGCAGGCTGGTCTCGAACTCTTGACCTCAGGTGATCTGCCCGCCTTGGCCTCCCAAAGTGCTGGGATTACCAGTGTGAGCCACCATGCCGGCCAATTAATGCTTTTAAATGGCTTGCTTTACTCCATTTTTTTGCAAACATTCAGTTACCTCATTCTATTAGCAAAGGCTGTTGATGGGTCTAAGAAAAACTGAAGGCATTCATCTCTGGCAAAGATTTGTAATTTGTGATGTTGGTGGTTACTACACCCAAGGTTTCTAACTTAATTGGAAACAGTGGGAAGTAATTTAGTTGTGACTGTTTCTCTAGCTATTAATTTAGCTGATTTTCATTCCATCAAGGCTCTAAGGGAAACAATTCCAAACTGATTAGCCAGAACTTCCATTTGATAGTACAGTAGTTGGTTACAGGTAGGACATGTTGGGTGTTTCACTTGTCCAGGCTTCTTAAGGTAAACTCTGCAAGGGTGCCCGGCCCCAGCTCTGGATACATTTGGCATCTAAAGACAGAGCTTTAAAACTGCTGGTGTTTATAATTAAAACCAGAATCTGTTCGGTGACCAAACACTAAAACTGCTTGAGTTTTGTTTTTCTAGTTGAATTTCCAATGACAAAATATCACAGGCGTTTTGTTTATTGGCTCTTCCCAGAAGAACTGCTGCTAAGATAATATCTAAAGCTTTACAACAGTGTTTAAAAAGAGAAATTAGCAGTGTAAGAATCTTCTTTAAAAAAGATAAAGCAAATACTTTCCACTTCATTATTTTATGAAGACTTTAGTGATTTTGAAAATCTGATATTTTTGTCTGCTAACTCTTGTGAACTAACTGTGGTTTTTCTAAGCTTTCCACAGGACTGTTCAAGCTGATGAGGCACCCCCATGTTCTGAGATCTTTACAAGGCAGCGAATGATCCTGCTTACTTAGTCATTTTCCAAGGTCAGGAATGGAGCTCAGCCCAGTTCTGCAGGAACAGACCTGGGCACCAGTGATCCCTGCTTCAGGTAGTTCTCAGGTCTCTTTCCTTCTTGCACAGGTAACTCTATGCTACACAGCCCCAAAGCAAAAGTTGCCTCAAAGGGGTCATGGTAAAACAAGACTGTCTTTTTTAAAATTATTTTTATTTTTCAAGACAGAGTCTTGCTGACTCCCAGGCTGGAGTGCAATGGTGCAATCTTGGCTCACTGCAATCTCCACCTCCTGGGTTCAAGCGATTCTCCTGCCTCAGCCTCCCGAGTAGGTGGGATTACAGGCATCCACCACCACACCCAGCCAATTTTTGTATTTTTAGTGAGACAGGGTTTCACCATGTTGACCAGGCTGGTCTCAAACTCCTGACCTCAAGTGATCCGTCCACCTCAGCCTCCCAAAGTGCTAGGATTATAGCCACCGCGCCCGGCCCCAGACTATCAATTTTAAGCTGCAAATTAGGTTTGGCAAATTTGGCCAAATGAGAGGACTCTGATTGCATTTCTCCCACCTGCACCATCCAGCACTCCCCTGCAGCTGAGTCCAGTAGGTGCTCCTCCTTCCCCGCCAAGGACACACTCCATTGCTTCTAAATTGTCTGAGTTTTCAGTGGCAGCTTAGATGTTGGCCAGGCTTTCATCAGTCTGGGAAACAGAGTCTTCAGTCAGCACGTTCGCCACTGAAGCCTGATGGGAATGTGTGTGACTATACAGCAGCAAAAGGGATTCCACCAGCCACGTGGGAAAACCCGCCTCATTTACACAGTTACCTCCTCACGCGGTCTCCTCGGGCCAGCAACCTCTCTTCTTAATTCCTGCTTTCATCCGGCCATTCGTCTTAAACTACCTCCTTGTCTCATCTCAAAATTCAGTGTTTAGCTTACATACAGTGGAGACCTAAGGATTAACACATCACAGCACTGAGGGAAATAAGTTGTTCTCATTCGCTCATTATTCAGCAACCATTTATGAATGTCTGTTCAGCCATTAGATAGTCTAGATTTTCCAAGATAGCTTTGTTTAAAGAAATGTTGAGGCCGGGTAGGGTGGCTCACGCCTGTAATCTTAGGGCTTTGGGAGGCGGAGGCGGCGGATTACCTGAGCTCAGGAGTTGGAGACCAGCCTGGGTAACACGGTGAAACCCCGTCTCTACTAAAATACAAAAAATTAGCCGGGCATGGTGGCGCACACCTGTAATCCCAGCTACTCAGGAGGCTGAGGCAAGAGAATCGCTTGAACCCAGGAGGCGGAGGTTTCAGTGAGCTGAGATAGCACCACCGTACTGCAGCCTGGGTGACAGAATGAGACTCCATCTCCAATAAAATAAAATAAAGAAATTTTGATATTTTACATGAAAGCAATTTATTAACTGTATAGCAAATATGATCTTAACACTTGAGGTGTAGCATCATGATTCAGAGAAAATTCTTATCACAACTGAATGACAGAATGCATAAACAGAGCCAAACTGAGTCTTAAGACAAGAAATGCCCTTTTGAAAATGTACTGTTACACCTTCCCTAGGAGGGAAGAGTTCCTGGTAAATCAAAACACCAGTTCCAGTCTGTGATATGAAATAGGACTTGGCAAAGCGTTTTCACAGGTAGCTTGTTTCTAGTTTTGAAAGCTGCCCCTTGTTTGGAAAAAGCCACTTTGTGCAGAAAGAACACACATGTGACTATGTTTATATCTCTGAAGAGAGAGGCAGAATTAAGGTAGTCTCTAATATCTGACAGTTTACAGGAAGAATAACTCTTTTATAAATACACAAATTGGCCTAGCGTGGTGGCTCACACCTGTAATCCCAGCACTTTGGGAGGCTGAGGCAGGTGGATCGTGAGGTCAGGAGTTCGAGGTCAGCCTGACCAACATGGTGAAACCCCATCTCTACTAAAAATACAAGAATTAGCCAGGCGTGGTGGCACATGCCTGTAGTCCCAGCTACTCAGGACACTGAGTCAGGAGAATCTCTTGAACTTGAGAGGCAGAAGTTGCAGTGAGCTGAGATCGCACTACTGCACTCCAGCCTGGGTGACAGAGCGCGACTCCATCTCAAAACAAAACAAAAACAAATTAGGAAAACAAGGGGGAGAGGTTGAATGATGCACTCTAAGTAAGTTTGGGATTTGTCTTGCTGTATGTTAGCATCTCAGTTACGAGCAAAGATGAACAAGCGATGATTCTTGCTTTAAATGTGTTCACCGCAGCAGAGACAGGAGGTGTATATACCAATAGTTCTAACAAGGGATGGAAAGGGAAGAGTGTCACAAGGAGGAGACACGGGGCACTGCAGAGAAGGACCTTACTTTCTGCCGGAAAGGCCACTTAGAGGAAGCATTTTAGCCAGTGTTGAAGGACCCAATCACTGCAACAGCAGCGGTGTGTGGTCGGGTGTTGAAGGCAGGCAAAATGTGTGGGTAAACATCCGCCAAGAAGGATAATGCAGTCCAGGTCATGGGAGGGCAGTACAGTGAGATGAAGAGGGAGTGATAAATTGATCAATACATCTCAGGCTAGCGAGCCTAGACATTGTTTAGCAAGCAGTGGGGGAAGGGTAAACCTGTGAGTTATTAAGGTTGGGCGTCAGGGGCAGGGCACGATGGGAGAAGCTCATACGGAGGTCTTGAGTAGAATAGGGGGAGACGGGAGATACAGGGAGGACAAGAGGAATGCAGGGTCCTGGGAAGGCAAGTGGGACCTTTCACAGTGTGCAGGAAATGGTCAGGCCCCCGTGCACGAGGAAGAGGACTGTTGATGGAAGTCTGTGGCCACAGAGGCTTCTGGCATCTCACAAAGCGTTTGGTGTCAGTCTGGCCAGAAACAAGGGTGAGTGAGAGCAGCGCCTCTCAAACTTTAATGTATGCACAAACCACTTGGGGATTTTGTAAAAATGTGGATTCTACATCTGTAGGTCTGGGTGGGGCCTGAGAGAGTGTACACATTTCAGTAAGCTCCCAGGTGAAGCTCACGCTGCTGGTCCAGGGACCACCCTTTGAGTAGCAAGGAGCTAGAGCTGCTCACATTTGCTAGTGTTAGGCAGTGATTTATAACAGCTGGAAGATCTGTGAGAACGTGACCCAGTTGCGTCTAAGTGTTATTATTTCTGTAAATCTCACTCTAAATGTGGCAGAAAGCTGGCACATGATTAATTGCATTTGTTTCTTAGATGTTAATTTGACACATGGAAACTGTGGTCCTTTCCCCAGGAGGGTGTGTGTGAACAGCCTTTCTAGGTGTAGAAGTTGTAAGCAACCCCTGAGGACAATCTGCTTCCCCGTGTACAAGGGAGGGGGAGGATGCCACAAAGGGGAAAGAGACCCCTCCATTGTCCCAGAAGCCTCCCTTCTGTATTAGGGGGCCTATAGGAGCAGCTTTGGGACCCGGCAGAAGTCAAAGAATACTTGTCCAGAAGCGATAGATCCTCTAGCCCATCCTGACCCAGTGTCTGGAGTCAGTTTGCAGCCTGGAACAGTTTGCAGCCTGGAAGAGGCTGGGAATTACCTCGACGTAATAGTCTATGGTGGGAGGCTGATGACCAAAATGGTAGCAGGAAAGCAGGATGCAGCGTTTGGGGTGGGCACTCGCAGGCTGAAGGCCCCCTGCCTCTAGAACTGCTCTTCACAGCTCCAAAAAGTCTTGCTGGCTTGTTCCCTGTTACTCTATGGGGCCCTTTACTTCTGGGAGACCAGCTGCAGCTTTACATCAGCGGTCCTGGAGCAGAGGCCCCTGGTCTTTGTGTGAGGCAGGAGAGCTGGCTTTGAGCTTCTCCTCTTGAGCTGGATAAGGGGTGTGCATGCCCGTGAATATATTTTGAGTCATCTACTTGTAGGATAACCGTTTATCCCTCTTCATCATTTTAAGTCATATTTCTCTTAATGGTCTACTTGGACCATTTTGGGGTCATCCTGTTTTCCCCTCCTGGGATAGCCATGCCAGGTTGCTTATTTGCATAATTTGGCCCTGGCCACTTCTAACCTCACCTTTGAAGACAGATTTCCAGCTGGACCCAGTAAGCCTGGAGGACTGGGCACTGCCCTGGACAGTGAGGCTCAAGGCTCCCGTGCAGAACCCACACCCACGCAATCATCAATGGTTCTAATCATTAGAAGTGTGGCGTAATATGTGGGGGGTTCTGGACTTGAACAGCAAGGGTTCAAATCCTGGCTCTGTCAAATAGTTACACTGCCTGCTTCTCAAGGACCTGCACTTTGGGGCCAGCCTAACCGGGATTTCTATTCCAAATCCTCGCCTTCTCCTTGCGAGACCTTGGGCAGGTCACACGATCACTCTTGAGTGTTGGTTTCCTCAGCCATAAAGCAGAGATAATGACACTCTCTCCCTCATGGGGTTATGGTAAGAATTGAGTTACGGAATGGGTGGGAAACATCTCACACTGTGTGTGGCACAGGGGAAGCACCTAATAAATAGCAGCTATTACCATGAAATGATACCTAGTTAATAAGTAAAGAGTTGTGGGTTTTATTAGAAACAAAGTAGGTACATCTGCTTCTTAGTCCCCAGTCCCTCTGGGAAGCCAGACCACAAGCTCATAAATGCTTAGCATGGCGTCCACCTGGTGGCCGCATCCCCAAATCTCTCATCAAAAACCTGGAGGAAATGAAAAGGCTTGTAATTTATAAACCAAGGCTTCTCATGGGGGCCAGGGGAGGAGAGTAGCGGGCAAGCACACACTCTGGGGCCTTAGTGGGGGCCTCGCAGGCAGCTTGAAAACAAAGCGGCACTTTGTCCTGGGGCCTGGCTTTGCTTTTTGTCATAATATTTAATTTTGAAATTTCAAGTAACATTAAAGTGTGAGGTATTTACAGCTGCTAAAGAAGGGAAAATAGGTTTAAAAGGTTGAGAAATCATCAATAACTTATAAAGCACAGCAAAGCCCTAGGAATGCAACAGGTACAGGGAGGCTTCGGGCTCAGCACCTTCTGCCTGCTCTGCCCAACGCCCACCTATCCCCGGCGTGGCAGCGGCTGGTGGAGCCCGCACTGTCCAGCAAGCTGCCTAATTGGAAAAAGCTGGCACTTCTCTGTTCTGGCCATTTCCTTTTCCTTTATAATGCAAATGAGTGAGACTTGACCAAATGTTCTTTAAAAACCGATGCCCGTTTATCCTTGGGTTTTCATTATCCTTCCACTTATCCCTTAGGATGTGGGGCATACATCCTTTATTCATCCTGAGAAGCCCATTTGCCAGCCTGGCTACATACAACTCCTTCACAAATCTTTTATTCACACTTTTAATTCTTTTTACACTACAGGCTTAATAAAATTGTAAAAGTTAACAAAAGTGAAAAATATACTTGTGCAGAGAGTGTACAAAAAATATACTTGCAGGAGAGTGCACAGGTATATGACTTTTTGAATTGTTGCAACGTGAATTTGACCAATCACAAAGCAGAGTGTTACCACTGCCATCCCCGGAGGGTGAGCACAGTCCTGGCTTGGAATGGCACTGAATCGTTTTGCTTGGTTTTGAGCTTTATGTAAATGGAATCCCACAGGAGGTACTATGTCATACAGGATGTACGATGTTAGGGACACATATCATCCATGTTGCTGGGTGGTGTTCTAGATCCTTCATTCTTGCTGGGGTATAGTGTCCATGGTGTGGTCTTTCATGGCTGGAGATGTCCCCAGTGGAGGTGGGCGTGTGTCTCCTGACAGGATCGGTCCCAGGGATTGTCATGTGACCTTGGTCAGCCCATTGGGATTTCCCAAATTGGAAGGGAAATTGGATAGGTATCTCTCTTCCTCAGGAGAAAGGGTATATCATAGCAGATTGGAGTCAGGCCGCCTGTGTCCAATCCTGGCTGTGTCACTGACTAGGTGTGGGATCTGGTATGAGTTATTACACCTCTCTGTTTCCTGTGTTAATTTCCTCTTCTGTAAAACGAGGTAACAACACCGTCTACTCCATAGGGTGATTTCAAAGATTAAACGAGCGCATAGAATCGTGCCAGGTACAAATTAAGTGCTGATAAGTGGATTTTTACTCCTGGATGGTAAACTGTGAAGGTGTGAGGCTTGGCTGTGGTGGCCACTGAGCTGCTTGCTGTAAGGACATTGATTTCCTTGAGGTTCCCCATGCATACTGTGTCTGTTGATCCTCTAAGCCTTCGCACATGCCATTCCCTCTGCCCAGCTTATCAGCATCCCTTTTATTCCCACAGAAAATCTCCATTCCTCTTTCCTGTCTCAGCTCAAACGGATGGACCAGTCCTGCAGGCATCCTTCCCACATTCTCCCAAGCAAATGCCGTCCCCATCCCTCCTTTTGTCATTGTGCCACAGCAGTTTTCAAAGTATGGTCCATAAACTCCTTTTAAAATAAAATTTTAAATAAAAATTTAAGAGTTAAAAGTAAAATGTATAATGTTGAAAAGTGCACAAGTGTATGGCTTTTTGAATTGTTACAAAGTGAATTCAACCAATCATGAAGCAGAACATTACCACCGCCACCCCCGGCAGAATGAGGACAACCCTAAGAGGTGATTTGCTTTGTTCACTGTGTTGACGTTTGCACTGATGATGCAAAAGCATTGCCAAATGAACGTAACTGCATTTGCATACATCAAGTGACACCTGGCAGGACGCGGTGGCTCACGCCTGTAATCCCAGCACTTTGGGAGGCCAAGGCGGGTGGATCACCTGAGGTCAGGACTTCAAGACCAGCCTGACCAACATGGTAAAACCTCATCTCTATTAAAAATACAAATATTAGCCAGGCGTGGTGGCAGGCATCTGTAATCCCAGTTACTTAGGAGGCTGAGGCAGGAGAATTGCTTGAACCTGGGAGGCAGAGGTTACAGTGAGCCGAGATTGCACCACTGCATTCCAGCCTGGATGACAGTGTGAGACACTATCTCAAAAAAAAAAAAAAAAAAAAAAATCAAGTGGCACCAAACTGTACTACTAGTCATTGGACTCTTTACCATCATGTACTCATTGCAAAGAAAGGAAAAAGAAAAGCCAGTTTCATTTAAGAATGTCTTTGATGAGGCAGTAAAAGTGGTTAAATTTTGACCCTTGAGTACATGTCCATGTATTTTTGAATATTCTGTGTAATGAAATAGGAAGTGTGCATGAAGCACTTCTGTGTACTGATGTACGATGGCTGCCTCAGGTGCAAACACCTGTGTGGATGACTTACAAGCCGAATTAGCTGCCTTTTCTATGGGACACCATTTTTACTTGAAGAAAGAAGTGACAGACTATAGTTATTCAGACTTACATATCTGGCTGAGATTTTCTCAAAAATGAATAAAGAAAAAGCCTATCACATCAAGAAAAATCATTGTCAATACTTGGTGCCAGAGCTAAAAGTTGAACTTTCAAGTATAAATTAAAATTTTGGAAAACATATAAATGCCACCAGGAGTTTAAAAGTGTCCTGGTACTTACAGACTTTTCTTGTGAGACATGTGGAGATATTCATGAATGGGACTGAGCCAGACTCCTGCTGCACTCTTTAAAATAATTAATTAATGAGACAAATAATAATGGTATATATTTATGGGATACAATATGGTTTTGATATGTACATTTCTACATAGTAGAAAGAGTAACCTAATAGCCATCACCTCACTGACTTATTCTTTTGTGGTGAGAATGTTTAAAATCTACTCCTTTAGCCATTTTGAAATATACACTATATTATGGATTATGGTCACCAGGCTGTGCAAGATCAGAACTTATTCTTCCCATCTGACTGAAACTTTGTATCCTTTCACTAACATCTCCCCTTTCTTCAACCCTGCCCAGCCTCAGGTAACCACCATTCTACTTTCTGTTTCTAATAAACTTGTTTAGACTCCACAGACAAGTGAGATGACTCGGTATTTATCTTTTTGTGTCTGGCTCATTTTGCATAGTATAATGGTCTCCAATTTATCTATGTTATCACGAACGACAGAATTTCCTCCTTTTTAAGGTGTATGGTATTCCATCATGTGTATATGCCAATTTTCTTTATCCATTTATCTGTTGATAGGTTGTTTTCATATCTTTGCTATTGTGAATGATGCTGAAATGAACATGAGGGTGTATATATCTCTTTGACATACTGCTTTCAATTCCTTTGGGTATGTACCCAGAGTGAGATTACTGGATCATTGAGTAGTTCTACTTTTAATTTTTAAAGGAAATTCCACATTGTTTTCTTAAATGGCTATACCAGCTGGTAGCTCATGCCTGTATCCCCAGCTAGTTGGGAGGCTGAGGCGAGAGGATTGCTTGAGGCCAGGAGTTTGAATGTAGGCTGGGCAACATAGTGAGACCCCCATCTCTATAAATAGATGGATAGATGGATAGATAACTAAAATGGCCATCCTGATTTATATTCTTACCAACAATATGCCAGGGTTCCCTTTTCTCTACAGCCTGGCCAACACTTACTTTTTTCTTTTTGATAATAGCCATTGAAACAGGTGTAAGGTAAAATTGTTATTTTAATTTGCACTTCCCTGGTGATTAGACGTGTGGAGCACTTTTGTTGTTGTTGCTTATCTGTTGGCCATTTGTACATCTTCTTTTCAGAAATGTTGATGCTGATTCTTTGCCGATTTTTTAAGTAGATTTTTAAATTTTCTTACTATTGACTTGAGTTCCTTATATATTTTTGGGTGGTTTGTTATGTTTTATTTTTCTAAGAGCCATGTGCTCACTCTGTCACCCAGGCTGGAGTGCAGTGGTGTGATCATAGCTCACGGCAGCCTTGACCTCCTGGGCTCAAGCAATCGTCTTGTCTCAGCCTCCCTAATAGCTGGGCCCACAGGTATTTGCCACCACAGGCAGCTGAGTTTTTTAAATTTTTTGTGTATAGGCAGAGTCTTGCTATGTTACCCAGGCTGGTCTTGCACCCTTGGCCTCAAGTAATCCTCCTCCTCAGCCTCCCAAAGTGCTAGGATTACAGGTGTGAGCCATTGCCACTGCAACTAACCCCTGAGTTCCTTTTTGGATATTAGCCTCTTATCAGATGTATGGTTTGCAAATATTTTCTCCAAATCCATGGATTGCCTCTTCAGTCTTAATTGTTTCCTTCGCTGTGCAGAGGACTTTTTAGCTTGATGCAATCCTATTTGTCTATTTTTGCTTTTGTTGCCCATGCTTCTATTGTCATATCTAAAATATCATTACCCAGTTTTTTCCCACTCTTTGTGCATACCTTCCCCTCACGAGGTTGTGGCAGTCCTCCTCCCGATTCCACTGCCATCCCATCCACCATCTTCCTTGCTTCCAATTACTGTTCTATACTTCACCCCTCAGACATAATGTGCCGCTATGGTTGACAGACGAATTTACCTAGGGAGGAGCTAGGCTGACTTCCAGGATAGCAGCCCCTGGACCTTAGCCTTGGGAGGATGACACCTGCTCTTTGGTCAGTCCCTGTGCTTGGGGGTCCAGGAGGGATTTTAATTCCAATAATGGGAGGTGAAAGCCAGCCCAGTGGGGAGAGGCTAGTGCCCTGGAGGCTCACAGGAGAGAATGAGGGGAACAGGCCTCCGTTACAAGCCCTTGTATTCATATCCCTGCTTCTGCTTAGAAGTCCATGTTGGGAAGCAGCTGTGAAAGGAGGAGGTGTAACTGATGCATTCTCTTCCACTTTTTTAGGAGATAGGCAGTTATTGTCCAGCATGTCTTTATCTGAAACTGTAAGTAGGAAGGAAACTTCAGGATTACCAAAATCTCACATCTTTAGAGGGAAAAAGACTCTCTTAACCTTCAGTAATCATAGAAAAGCATTGATATTAAGTACTTATTGATAGCTAACTAATATTGCTTGCTGGCAATTGTTGTGAAATACCTTTTAAATTCTCTTTTGAAGATTATTTTTCTTAAGACATCAGGATCTCTTATGTATTATTCCTTTTTTGTTTTAAACTTTTTAACACATTATTTTGAAATATAATTTCACACTCAAAAGAAGGTGCAAAAATCGTACAATGAGAAATTTACTTTATATCTGTCACCCAACTTTCTCCAATGATAATGTCTTACATGATCATAGTACATTATCCAAACCAGGAAACTGACATTAGTACAATACTATTGCCACAAAGAAATTCCCTTGTGCTACCCCTTTATAGTTGTGCTCCATTAGTCTTTTTTTTTTTTTTTTTTTTGAAACAGAGTCTCGCGCTGTCACCCAGGCTGGAGTAAAATGGCATGATCTCAGCTCACTGCATGCTCTCAGCTCATCGGCATGATTCCAGCTACTTGGGAGGCTGAGGTCGATTCTCCTGCCTCAGCCTCCCAAGTAGCTGGAATTACAGGCACGCACCACCATGCCTGGCTAATTTTTGTATTTTTAGTAGAGAAGAGGTTTCACCATGTTGGCCAGGTTGGTCTGGAACTCCCAGCCTCAAGTAATCTACCTGCCTCTGTCTCCCAAAATGCTGGGATTACAGGTGTGAGCCACTGCGCTCCGCCCATTAGTCTTTAAATACTGTTTTTACTTATTTTAGGAAATAAAGTTAGCAAAATAAAGTTTATGAAAGTTTAGGAAATAAAGTTAGGAAATAAAGGTTATAAAGTTTAGAAATAAAGTTTAGGAAAGTTATACTTTATATGAAGTATATATGATTAGAATCAATGGAGCCTAGCGTAGTGCATGTAGCAACTTGTGTGGAATTTAAGGCTGAAGAACTAGAGAGGCCTTCTGCAAATGTTACCGGGACAGCTCATGGGCTGTGTGATTTTAGGTTTTAAACTTTTTATGATTAGGCAAGGAAAGCAACCTCTCTGAGCTTCAGTTTTATCACCAGTAAAGCACAGTTAATGACACCCGCTTCTTAGAGATGCTGAACAGGTTAGGTACGAAGCATATGAAGTGCCTGGGATGTCCTAGGCTTTCTGTTCATGTTCAATGTCTTAAGTCAGTTTGCCCAGGAAGCAGACTCTGAGATAAATAGCTGCATTCAGGTGGTTTGTTTGGAGAGTGCTGACAGGATCAACACCTGTAAGCTGGGAGAGAGGGAGAAGTTGAACTATGATGCAGTTGCCACACAAAGCCTCTGAAGATGCTCCAGGGAGCTGGGATGGCCCTCCAAAATTGTGCAGGCCTTTATCCCCCCGCACCACCCAGCTGTTGTATTGTGGGTTGCTCCTGGGGAGGGATGAAACCTTGAGCAGGTTGGCTCTCTTCAGCTCAGGGCAAGACCTGAAGACAGAGAGCTATGAGCCTTCAGCATCTAATGCTCCCAGCAGCTAGAGGCTGGGCGCTTTAGTACTGAACAGGAACCTGGGAGCGAGTCACAGCAACTACTCACTCATTATTACCATGGTGGCTTGGAGGAAGGAGGACATCAAATGGGGAGACAATGGGTCATAGATTTTTCATCCTCCCACCCCATGTCATCCACATTAAACCCAGGCAGCTGTGAATGGCTTGATAACTCCACAAAAAGCTGTTTCCTTTTCTGTTTTAGGGCATTCGAAGGGATCTGTTTACATCTTTAGGAAGAGCTATTTTGGAGAAGGGGGGGAAAAGCAATGGGTCTCACTCTTCTTTATAGCTGCTAATGAGAATATCCTAAATTCCTCTTTGCCAGCTCTATAAAAGAACCCCATCATGTGCAATCCTGCCCTATATAAGGATTGCCTTGAAATAAGATTTAGAGTCAGACTTTTAATGACTTTTCAAGAAATCCCTTCTCAGACTGCCAAGGACAAGTTGGTATCAGAAATATGCAGTAATTGTGTTTATTTAGTAACAGTTGGACGTCTACCAGAAGGCTCTGGGCTAAGGCCACTGGGGGATACCAAAGAAGAGAGGCTGATCCTCCAACCAGAAGGTTCCATTTTGTGCCTTCACTCAATACATGGCCACTCTGTGGAATTGCTAAAAACCCTAAAGACTCCACCAAAAGGCTCCTAGACCTGATAAATAACTTCAATAATGTTTCAGGACACAAAATCAACGTACAAAAATCAGCAGCACTTCTATACACAAATAACATTCAAGCTGAGAGCCAAATCAAGAACATAACTGCACAAAAAAGGATAAAATACCTAGGAATACATCTGGAGTAAATACGGGAATTTTGAAAGCACCAGACTAAATATCATGATGTGGTTTTGAGTATATAGTAGGTGTATCATACCTATGGACTCATTATGATACTTACAGTTCACATTTAAATTTGATTTTTTGTAATTTATAGACATCATGATGTCATGATCCCTTTTATAAGGGAAAGAGCATACATGCTAGGGTAAATCCCATCTCTTCTGTGCAACATCATGAGTTTTGGAATGGAGTAAGTTTTCATGAGTTTTCCTGATTTGTTAATCTCTCTGGAGCAAATTCCTTTAGCCAGCTATCCAAGCAACTATGTGCCTTTATTTGTTTATAAAATACAGCCCACAGCATATACTCATAGTGAGATGATAACATCCAAGAATGTTTAGCCAGCCACAGTGGCTCACGCCTGTAATCCCAGGACTTTGGGAGGCTGCAACGGAAGGAGCATTTGACCAGGAGTTCAAAACCAGCCTGGGCAACATAATGAGACCTCATCTCTACAAAAAATTAAAAACTTAGCTGGGCATCGGAGCACATACCTATAGTCCCAGGTACTTGAGAGACTGAGGTAGGAGGATCACTTGAGTCCAGGAGTTTGAGGCTGTAGTCAGCTATGATCATACCACTGCACAGCTATGATCATACCAGAGCAAGACCCTGTCTGGGGAGGTGGGGGGGCAGGTGTGGAGCCTGTGGATTTTTCTTCCAGAAGGCTCGATAAACACTTTTTGTCTTTAACATTCATGCTGGGTATTATAGGGTAGATGTCTTCATTAGCACGTAGTGTCGCATCTGTGACAAAGGTATAAGATCTCACTCTGCAGGTCACTGTCCACCTTTCTTCCTCTGTCTGCATTTCTCTCTGTTTCTCAGCCAGAAGAGAGCCCCTGCAAGATGCAGGAAGGTCACATTATCCTGGGGAGACTTAAGTGGCACATGTCACCACTTGCCTCCTAACTCAAGGAAAAGTCTGGGGAGCAAGAGCAAGATCTGTTGTCCCTTTGTAACCCTACAGGGACTTGTACAGATAGAGTTGGCGACTAATAACTGTTGGAGACTGAACAGACTTTTCTGGGACACCTTATTAGCAGTGCTGGAATGCAAAGATAGCTCATCAGCCGTGGTGAGCACCACAAATTAGTCATGTTTAGAGGAAGCAGGTTTTTGATGGTTATATCAGAGATCTGGGCTCACTCCTGTAAATATTGCTGGGCAGTTTTCCTTTTTAAAACATAACCTATGGTGAACTTATCAAATGGATCAGTTAAAATGCCCTGAGAGTCACACCAGGCCGGGTTCTGAGGCTTTTGAAGCCACATGACCTTAGAAAAGTGGCCAAACCACCTAAAGTTACAGTTTCCTCATCAGTTGAGTTGGCTGACACTGACTTTATTGCCCTCATGGGATTGTTTTATGAGTCAGCTGAGCTGATACCTGCAAAGTGTTGGGCTCACAATAAATGCTTAATAAATGGTGGCTATTATTATCATTGTTAGGGTAACCATATGTTATACAAATCAAGATACTTTGACAGGTAAAGTGGGCATAAAAATTCGAATGCTAAGTTTTCTAAAAGATTTGCTTCTTGACCAATAAATTGGTTTATATTAATGGACCTATAAAATGATTCTGTTCAAAAAATATTTTCAAAGATAAAATACTTTTGAAGAAATAAAATAGCAGGAAGTCCTAGCTAGAGTAATCAGGCAAAAGAAAGAAATAAAAGGCATCTAAATAGGAAAAGAAGAAGATAAATTGTCTTTCTTCACTGACAATATGATTCTATATCTAGAAAACCCTAAAGACCCTGCTGAAAGACTCCTATACCTGATAAATGACTTCAGTAATGTTTCAGGATACAAAATCAACGTACAAAAATCAGCAGCACTTCTATACACAAATAATGTTCAAGCTGAGAGCCAAATCAAGAACACAACCCCACAAAAACAGATACAATACCTAGGAATACATCTAACCAAGGAAATGAAAGTTCTCTGCAAAGAGAACTACAAAACACTGCTAAAAGAAATCAGAAATGGCACAAACAAATGGCAAACATTCCATGCTCATGAATAGAAAGAATCAATATTGTTAAAATGGGCATACTGTCCAAAGCAATCTACACATTTAATGCTATTCCTATCAAACTACCAATGTCACTTTTGACAGAATTAGAAAAAGCTATTCTAAAATTCATATGGAACCAAAAAAGAACCTAAATAGCCAAGATAATCCTAAGCAAAAAGAACAAAGCCAGAAGTATCACATTACCTGACTTCAAACTATGTTATCAGACTACAAGAACCAAAACAGCATGGTACTTGTAGAAGAACAGACACATAGACCAATGGAACAGATTAGAGAGCTCAGAAATAAAGCTGCACACCTACAACTGTCTGATCTTTCACAAAGTTGACAAAAATAAGCAATGGGGAAAGGACTCTCCATGTAATAAATGGTGCTGGAATAACTAGCCATATGCAGAAGAATGAAACTGTACCCCTACCTTTCACCATATATAAAAATTAAAATGGATTAAAGATGTAAATGTAAGACCTCGAACGATAAAAACTTTAGAAGAAAATCCAGGAAATGTCATTCTGGACATTGGCCTTGACAAATTTATGATTAAGTCCTCAAAAACAATTGCAACTAAAACAAAAATTGATGAGAGGAACCTAATTAAATGAAAGAGGTTTTGTGCAACAAAAGAAACTATCAACAGAGTAAAAGGACAGCTCACAGAGTTGGAGAAAATATTTGCCAACTATGCATCCAACAAAGGTCTAATATTCAGAATTTATAAGGAACTTGAAGCAAAAATCAAATAATCCCATTTAAAAAGTGGGCAAAGAACATGAACAGACACTTCTCAAAATAAGACAGACAAGTGACCAACAAACAAAAAATGTTCACCATCACTGATCATTAGAGAAATGCAAATCAAAACCACAATGAGATACCATCTCACACCAGTCAGAATGGCTTTTATTAAAAAGATGAAAAATAGGGCTGGGTGCAGTGGCTCATGCTATAGTCCCAGCAATTTGAGAGGTCAAGGTGGATGGATCACCTGAGGTCAGGAGTTCAAGACCAGCCTGGCCAACATGGTGAAACCCTGTCTCTACTAAAAATACAAAAATTAGCTGGGCGTGGTGGCAGGCACCTGTAATCCCAGCTAGTCAGGAGGCTGAGGCAGGAGAATTGCTTGAACCCAGGAGGCAGAGGTTGCAGTAAGCCAAGATTGCATCATTGCACTCCAGCCTGGATGACAAGAGCAAAACTCTGTCCCAAAAAATAATAAATAAAATAAAAAGACAAAAAATAACAGATGCTGGTGAGGCTGCTAGGAAAAGAAAATGCTTATATACTGTTGATGGGAATGTAAAGTGGTTCAGGTACCGTGGAAAGCAGTTTGGAGATTTCTCAAAGAACTAAAAACAGAACTACCATTCAAGCCAGCAATCCCATTACTGGGTATATATTCAAAGGAAAATAAATCATTCCACAAAAAAGACACATATACTCATATGTTAATCACAGCAGTACTCACAATAGCAAAGGCATGGAATCAACCTATGTGCCCATCCACCATGGGTGGATAAAGAAAATGTGGTCCCTATATACCATGGAATACTACATAGCCACAAAAAAGAATGAAATCGTGTCCTTTGCAGCAACATAGATGAAGCTGGACACTATCATCTTGAGTGAATTAATGCAGGAACAGAAAACCAAATACTGCATGTTCTCACTTGTAAGTGGGAGCTAAATATTGGGTACATATGGACATAAAGATGGGAAAAATAGACACTGGAGACTTTTAGAGGAAAGAGATGGAGAGGGGGAAAGGCCTGAAAAACTACCTATTGGGCACTGCATTCACTACATGGGTGACAGGATAATTTGTACCCTAGACCTCAGTGTCACACAGTATATCCACATAACAAACCTTCACATGTAACCCTTAATCTACAATAGAAGTTGAAATTAGTTATTTATTTTTTTGAGATGGAGTCTCACTCTGTCGCCCAGACTGGCGTGCAGTGGTGCAATCTCGGCTCACTTCAACTTCCACCTCCCAGATTCAAGTGATTCTCCTGCCTCAGCCTCCTGAGTAGCTGGGATTACAGGCCTGCATCACCACACCCAGCTGATTTTTCTTTTTTTAATAGAGATGGGATTTTACTATGTTGGCCAGGCTGGTCGTAAACTCCTGACCTCAGGTGATCCTCCCACCTCAACCTCCCAGAGTGCTAGGAATATAGGCATGAGCCACCACACCTGGCCAAAATTATTTTTTAGAAGGAAAATGGCATATATCTGTGTTCATTAAAGCAAATTTGAAAATTTTATGTTATCTGAAAATTTAAAAATTTAGAATAATAACTTGATACATTTTTACATGTTTTAATTTCTTGATCTGTCATGGTATTTTTTTGCAGAGCATATTTTTTAGTAGTTTTACTATTTCTAACTTCTTTTTAATAAAATTGTCTGCATTTTGGGCTTAAAAAGTTTGAAATGGATACTTGCAATTGACTCTTTTTTATATGTAAACCGCAACATATTTAATTTAAAAAATTACTCTATAGGTGTGATGGTACCTTGTAAGCTGAAAACCATTCTGCTAAGTAAAGACCATTCTCAATTCTAATTTTTAAAAATATTAAATGTGTGACTAATCTAGCTTACATATTCTCTTAGGTACTTTTGGCCTCTATTCAGAGAGCCTTTCATTGATACAACTTATCAAATAGGTTGTCTCTATTTATGATTCGTTTGAATGGTTCACCAAATTAAGTGGTTCAGAATGGTAAACCTTCTCAATTACATTCTATTCTGGGACAGAATCTAAATCCAAATAAAAATAGAGGCTCCATCAAAATATGCTTCTCACTAGTTGAGATAGTCTAGTGCACTAGTGCACAATTATAGCATTTCCAAATTTGTACTTTATTGGCGCTCTCATCAAACCCCTCCCCTGCTAGCTTTGAGGGATACATTTCAGTGTCTTTCTTTGCAGAGCTGGCTTCATGGGCTTATGAATCGTGCAGTCACACAGAACCCAGTGCTTAGAAGGACCTTGAACTGGGTGTCATGCTCTGCTGCCACCACCTTGAAATTCTTAATTTTATTTATTTATTTAGGAGACAGAGTCTCTCTCTCTTGCCCAGGCTGGAGTGCAGTGGCATGATTTCAGCTTGCTGCAATCTCTGCCTCCTGGGTGCAAGTGATTCTCCTGCCTCAGCCTCCCAAGTAGCTGAGATTACAGGTGCCCACCCCAACACTTGGCTAATTTTTGTATTTTTAGTAGAGACGGGGTTTCATCATGTTGGCCAGGCCGTTTTCAAACTCCTGGCCTCAGGTGATCTACCTGCCTCGGTCTCCCAAAGTGCTGGGATTACAGATGTGAGCCACCACACCAGCCAATTCTTAATTTTTGACCAAGGGATCCTATGATTTCAGTTTTACTTTGGGTCCTGCCAACTATGTAGCTGATTCTGCCTATCTGTCAGTTTGGTTTTCAGTAATTGCAATTCTCTAAAATTTTCAAGCTCCAAAGCTGAAGATTTAAAAAGAACCCATTTGCTTAATACATTAATTCTTGTTTAGAAAAAAAAAAAAAGTGCAACTTGCTGCCAGTGCTCATTTCATTTTACATAAACATGCTCTTCAAGGCTAAAGCGAATCTGACTGATTTTCAATGTGAAAATAAAATACAAAAACTGGTTCTTGGAGTTACTTCTAAACAGAACTCACATTCAGAATTGTCTATCTATCTCAGAAAAATCGGATTCATCAAATGACTCTTTGGCCAGTTACTGTTGGAGAACGATGTTTCAGGCATAGGAGTGCTATATTTTCTGAGATTTGACATTTTCAGTGATCGAGAATTACTACCTTTTGTAAATGGAAATACCACTACTAAAAACAGAATGCTGTAGATAAAATAACATCTTTTGTTTCCAAAGTCAATGTACTCAAGCAATGAGAAAGTAATAATAAAAGCAAGATATTTTGTGGCAAAGTTATCTCAGAGTAAACGCTGCAGCTGCACGAGCTGCCAGCAAGTGTTCTCGGGGCAAACGGGGAAAGGGTTAAGAACTTCCAAATTAGTCTGAACCACAGGCAAGCAAAATTAGGAGCATTGTAGGACACATAGGGTGATTTTAACAAAGTAGTTTATCATAAATGCTTTGCTGTTTCTAAGTCAATTGGTAGGCAGCAGGGAGAATTGTGTGATCCAGGGGTGTGTGTGTGTGTGTGTGTGTGTAAAATTTGACAATTCAGCTTTCATTTCCATTGACAGGTCACCACCTCTTGTTTGTACAATGTGCTAATTACACACATTCCGCTACAGTCCAAGTACATTTCTACTCCACAAGCTCTTGATTTAGTAAGAATATTGTTTCCCCCAAAATTCTGGCCACCAAAACTTACTACCTCTAAAGCAGACTTTCTCTTTAAATGGTGAAACTTTGAAACTGGTTTTATAATGGCAATCAGAATGAGGACAGATATTTTACCTTTGGCAGAATGAACTTTCCAAGACTTTAATTTTATGTAATAAGTTCATTTTTTAAAAAAGAACTATTACAGTGGACTGGTTTCTCATTGGAAGCAGCTGATGTCCCTGATATAAAACTGGTGTCATACCTGTTAGGATGGCTATTATAAAAAAGATGAGATAATGTGTGTTGGTGAGGGTGTGGAGGAAAGGGAACCATTGTACACTGTTGGTGAGAATATAAATTAGTACAGTCATTACTGCAAACAGCATGGAGGTTCTGCAAACAATTAAAAATAGAACTATCATATGGCCCAGCAATCTCACTGCCAGGTATTTATCCAAAGAGATCAAGTCAGCCCAGGTGCAGTGGCTCATGCCTGTAATCTCAGCACTTTGGGAGGCTGAGGAGGGCAGATCATCTGAGGTCAGGAGATTCCAGACCAGCCTGGCCAACATGGTGAAACCCAATCTCTACTAAAAATACAAAAACTAGCTGGGCGTGGTGGTGCACGCCTGTAATCCCAGCTACTCAGGAGGCTAAGGCAGGAGAATCACTTAAACCCAGGAGACGGATGTTGCAGTGAGCAGAGATTGTGCCACTGGACTCCAGCCTGGGTGACAGAGTGAGACTCCATCTCACACAAAACAAAACAAAAAAAAACCCACCCCCCAAAAATCAAAGAGATGAAGTCAACACCTCATAGAGACATCTGCACTCCCGTACTCATTGCAGCGTTATTCACAATAGCCAAGATAAAGAATCAACCCAAATGTCTATCCAATGGAGGAATGTATAAATTGTGGTATCTATATTTCTTTACATAGATCAATAGAATGCAATATTATTCAGCTTTTAGAAGGAAGATCTTTCCATTAACGACAGCATGGATGAGCTGAGAGTGATGGATGCTAAGTGAAATAAGGCAGACATAGAAAGAAAAATGTGCATGATCTCTTTTATACATGGAACATTTTTTAAAAAAGTGAATACATAGAAACAGAGAGTAGAATGACAGTTACTAGAGGTGAAGAGGGGCAAGAGGTGCAGGATGGAGAGCTGGAGATCAAAGGGCACAAAGTTGCAGTCATATGTTAATAAGATGAATAAATCTAGACATCAGAAGTACATCATAATGACTATAGATAATAATGGACTACATACTGGAAATTTTCTGGAGTAGATTTTACATGCTCTTACCATACACACAAAGAAGGATAACTGTGAGATGATAGATATATTAATTGGCCTGACTGTAGGCCAATTCACCATATATCACTTCAAAATATTGTGTTACATATTTATAACATAAATATATTCAATTAAATTGAAATAAACTGATGTCATGTCACTGTTCACATGATTCTCATTCTGCTAAAGGAGACTCATTTGGAGCTAATACTAATTTTTCAGGCATGCACCAGAAAATCGGGAGTAGAAAATGAATGAAATGACTTTAGAACAGTTATGGCATCTAAGTGAAAAATTAGGCTTCACAGAATATAAAAACACATCTCATGCAGCTGCATGTGTTATAAATCATCTTTGGGCATGATCTACTTAGTAACTACTGACTTTTGAGGTAAATTCTGATGCTTCTTCAGAAAGTTTGTTTTCTGGTTTTCAGGTGGCCAGTGATATCATTATGACATCCCTGCAGTGGATGCTAGATATCAACAAATGTTTATGCAAGTTACACGTTCATCTCCAGCCTTGATATTTTAATTTTTCACTAAAAATGTGCATTGACCTTTTCAAGCTGACTGATTACTGCCATGAGGTTTATTGTAAAAGAAATGTATGTTATCAAACAATGCAATAAAGAATAGACGTAGATAAACTATAAAGTAAGTGACAAAACCACTGTACACAAGAACATTCAAACTACAGTCTGTGTGTTCTGTGATGGGCTGCTCAGCCTCCATTTCCTGCACATATTTCATTTCACCTGAATTATACTTTCTCACATTTCCCACTGACCCTGCTGACATGTGGCCAGGTAGCTTCATGGACCTCCCAGGCTACAGCAGTCACTACTGAGAGGTGGCTGGCAGCAGGGTGAGTACATCTCCCAATGCCATGAGTCCCTGGAAACTTGTGACTGGGCACACGATAATTTTACCAGCTGTCTTTCAGACAGAGAGTGTTAATTGCATCTTATCAGGGAATGGTTGAGAAAAGAGAGAAGGGTATTGCTGGTCATCCTTAGATTTTACCAAGAGTTAAAGTGGAGAACTCAGTTTACTGTACAGGTCTCATCACTATTGTTCAAGACTGCTGGCAACAGAGAACGCCAGGGAGAGGGCTACTAAACCCATCCCAGCTTGTTGAATTCCAGTGTTATTAATAACATTTTTCTAAAAATGAGGCGCCTGATAAACATCAACTGCCTGGGACTATCCTGAGAAAACCTGGATGTACAGTCACCCCAATTGTCATCTGTTGCACGGCTTATCCTGCGACTTCCTGATGAAACATATATTGCACTAATTTTATAAACAACTTCTACATAATAGAAATGACCTTCATTTAAATGTGAAGGAAAGGGTGAGGCTGGAGTCAAAAATGAAACAATGTGAAGCTAAAAGATGAATGGCAACTCAGTGGGTGTATTCAGATATCACAGCTTACCTCTCCTGGAAACCAAATCCCAGGGACAATTTCTGGTCATTTTCTTACTGGAGCTATTTTCAGTTACAGCAGGCTGAATTCTCTAGGGGAAGAGGAAAACTGAGTAATTTATCTTACTCTTGCTTCGTAAGTCCAGGGCATACATAAGTTTGGGTCTAGAGCACTGAAATCCCCTTTGAACTGTGCCCTGAGTGAAGTGTCAGGAAACCCCTGCTTTTTCTGGTGGGGGAAAGGGGTGTTGTAAGTCCACAGTTGTGTTGGAGACCAGCTGTATACAAGTCATGTAAACTTGATTGTCTGAGGACTTCATCACCTGTAAAAAGGCCCTCACAATATGGGCTGCCAACACATCTGGGTCAGAACAGCTGGGAACAATTTTTAGTTGGAAAAATAACTTACGTGGAAAAGGAGCATAAACTTTCATCGTATACTGGCTGGTTGTAAACCAAGGCCATGGCAAGGAGAAATTCAGATGGCTTATTTTTCTATTTGGTTAGAGTCCGGTATTTCTGCAGCACATGCGGCACATACAGCACATGGTTCCTAGGTGACAGGACCCTGTCATAAAATGAACTGGTCACCTGATTAGCTTTTTTGAGTCCTTCACTAGTGGATTTTGGGAAGCAGATGCTAAATGTTTACCAAAATCCACATACAGTCTTATTAAGGCTTTTCCACAGTTACCCAATCTACACAGTATGCCAATAGGAAAAAGCATTTCAAAGTAAACAAGGATGAATTAACACAGACCAAAACTGTATTTCTTAATATCAAATAATGCCATGTGGACTTGGGTGACCAGATGAGTGACTGGAGATGACCAGACAGGAGACGATAGAAGAGAGGGTCCCGTCCAGAGGCAGAGTAAAACCATATTGTAAATTTGAAATCCCTTACTGTCTCAATCATCAGATATCTTGCTCTTTTCCTGGTAGAGAAAGCAAAAAGCATGAGCCAGCTTCAATCCTCAGAGTGTCTAAGAAATAGAACTACCCATGGAACTTGGAAACTTTACCTTGTCAACTCTGAAAGTGCTGTTTGCCCAAAAGCCATAATAAATGGTTAGTTTTTTAAAATTTCACTTGACCTACTATTCAACCATTCTTTAAATATTTTATGATTTCTAATCTAAAGAATTTTTTATTGTGGTAAAATATGCATAAACCTAACATTTACAATTTTCACCATTTTTAACTACACCTCACTGGCAGTAAGCACTTTCATGCTGTTGTTTAACCGTCACCATTATCTATTTCCGGAACTTGATTTCTGATTTTATGAGCTTCTCCAAGATATGATATGTGTGCCTAAAGAGAGAAAGATGCATGATTCTGCTGGGATCAATAAGCAATTGTTTGTTTGCTTTCTTCTGGCTAGGCATGTAGACTATTACAGAGGCCAGCTCTTGTTAGGAATGCCTGTATCTGTCCACATGTTGTACTTTACCCTTTTTTGAACTTTGCTTTTATTCTAGGATGACTGTAAACCAGGGAAAGGTTACAAAAATCTATAAATGCTCTAAAAAAGTTTTCAACAGGACTATATGGCTGGCATGGGAGCTGTGGGGACTTCATTATGTTCATATTTGGAAAAAGTTGTTTAGGCCCTGCAATGATTAGATGTGACTGTGTGGGTTATGTAGGAGAATAGATAGTTTAGTTTTTAACTTTTGCAATTCAAATTGTGTATAAATATCATTTAAAATGAAGATTCAGGTCATCCTGGAGAAAAATACAACGAATATAAAAAAATGTGATAAAACTTTAGGTTGTTCCAGTTACTATTGAAAACAGGAAAGAACTCATAGTGGAGAAAAACTATAAATGTAAGAAATATGGTAAAATATTTAATTTTCCCAGTTTTCTTTAAAGATATAAAAGTCATCGAATTGCAGAAAGAAAACCTAAAGCTGAAAGAAATGTGACTTGAAAAAGTGGAAGGACTTACACTGAAGAAAAGCCTTACGAGTATAAGAAAGGTGGTCAAGCATTTAGGTTTTTTGTTTGTTTTTTGTTTTTGTTTTTTTGAGACAGTCTCCCTCTGTCACCTAGGCTGGAATGCAATGGCACGATCTCAGCTGACTGCAACCCCCACTTCCTGGGTTCAAGCAGTTCTTTTGTCTCAGCCTCCAAAGTAGCTGGGACTACTGGCACATGCCACCACGCCCAGCTAATTTTTATATTTTTAGTAGAGATGGGGTTTCACCATATTGGTCAGGCAGTCTCAAACTTCTGACCTCAGGTGATCCACCTGCCTCGGCCTCCCAGAGTGCTGGGATTTCAGGCATGAGCCACCATTCCCGGCCCATTTAGTTCTTTTAGTTGCATTTGGTGACTTAAAATATCTCACTCTGGAGAAAATCTCTATGAATGTATGAAATGTGGGAATGCCTTTATTTTTCTCACATCCTTTCATAGACACATGATCATGCACGTTGGAGATGGACCCTATAACAGCAGAATCCCTGATTGGATCCCAAGTAGTATGGAAAATACAGAAGAGTTCTCAATTGTAACAATTACTTTCAAAGTCATGTGAAAACTCCTGCTGGAATGAATTCCTGTAAATGTAAGTAATATGGAAAGCCTGTTGCAAATTCATTATTGTATAATGCTTGAAAAAAACTTACAATGTGAAAGAAACGTTATATGAGTTATATGTATATTGTGTTTATCAGTGGCTCATTATTAAAGAAGGTCTCTGGACTACAGATTTCTGCTGTTTTTGCAAGAAAACATTGAGGTGAAAATTCTATAGGTACCTTTTAAGCAACAATTGTTTAATCTGTGATTAATAGGCCCTTGAAAAATGAGCCTTTGTTAATTGTTGAAATTTTTCTTACTTTATGGGGCAGGTTTTGGATAGCCTCACCCATCATATATTCCAACTTTTTTTTTTCTTTGAGATGGATTCTTGCTCTGTCAGCCAGGCTGAAGGGCCGTGGTGCAATCTCAGCTCCCTATAACCTCTGCCTCCCAGGTTCAAGCGATTCTCTTGTCTCAGCCTCCCAAGTAGCTGGGACTACAGGCATGTCTCACCATGCCCAGCTAATTGTTGTATTTTTTTTTTTTTTTAGTAGAGATGGGGTTTTGTCATGATGGCCAGGCTGGTCTCGGAATCCTGATCGCATGTGATCCGCCTGCCTTGGCCTCCCAAAGTGCTGGGATTACAGGTGTGAGCTACAGTGCCTGGCCAATATTCCAACTTTTTATTATGGAAAAAACTTACCTTTTTTGTTATTAAAAAAAGGTTTTTTTTAAAATAAATAGTTGACATCAATTTGTAAAATAATATAAAATCAAAATAAAATGAAGATCATTATAAAATGAAATGTCAGAATATGTATGTGTTGGACAAAATCAACAAAACATAGACCTGAGTAACTTTAGAATTCTAATCTCCACAAAGCTCAGGATGTTCAGATCTAACCACTTGGGTGCTTACAGAACATTTATATTTTCTAATTGTCCCATGTAAATGTCTTACATAGATTCTCACCAGCCATGACCCAACTCCAGGTAGCAATGAAGGCTTGTTGAAGTCCCATTTGGAGCATTTATGGCCTATTTCTGTCTCCTACTCTTCTATTCTGAAATCATGGTTGCAAAAGGCTCAGAATTCAAAGGTTTAATTATAAATGTCCCTTAAAGAGAAAAATGGGGCCAGACATGGTCATGCCTGTAATCCCAGCACTTTGGGAGGCGCAGGCTGGCGGATCACAAGATCAGGAGATCAAGACCATCCTGGCCAACATGGTAAAACCCAATCTCTACTAAAAAAAAAAATTATAACTCAATCAAGAAGTTGCAGGTAGGCAAAAAAAAAAAAAAGAAAAGAAAAGAAAAGAAAAGAAAAACCGGCTAGGGTGGCACATGCCTGTAGTCCCAGCTACTGGGGAGGCTGAGGCAGGGGAATCCCTTGAACCCAGGGAGCAGAGGTTGCAGTGAACGGAGATTGTGCGACTGCACTCCAGCTTGGCAACAAAGTAAGACTTCATCTCAAAAAAAATAAATAACGAGAAAAATGGAAAGGGGACTACTGATTTAAAATGCAACCATTTATTTCATGAGTCAAATAGTGATATCCATCATTGATTATATGTGATGCAAATATGGCCAAACGTTAGCATTTGTTAAATCATTATGGCTACTATATGGATATCGTTTTTAGCATTCTCTGTACTTTCTGGACCTACCATGACAAAAATGAAGAAATGTAATTTATAGAATTGACAAAGCAGAGGACATATTCCTCCTGGGTGGGCAAGGAAAATTTCAACATTATATTATTTTTGGAGTTGACTGGACTTCCTACTCCTGAGCAGTCTTACCTGCACATCTTTTGAAACAGACTTAATTGCTGCCTAGAGCCCACAGGACGATGTCACAGCACTGCTCCAGGGCACTGAAGCTTACAGTGAAAGCACATTTTCAGCAAGTACTGAAGATTGTCTCCACATTGGCTGGTTTGAAACTGTGGTGAGTGAATTCAGAAAATAAATTAGGTTGATTCTTTAGAGCTTTGAGGCTTTGAACAAAATAATGAATAACCCTTAGTAATTAACATGCTTGTTTTTAGATCTTTTGAATGTAATCAAGGAAGGGAATGGAAAGGAAAGAAGTGCTCAGAAAGCTCCCAGAAGCATTTTGGCACCTACCACAAGCCCTGGAGAATGAATAATGGGGATAGATGGCTAAGTGGGTCCTATGTATGTGTTATTCATCGACACTGGAAAACATGCTTTAATTCAAAGCATTGTTTTCTCTTCAAGTATCTCCAGTCAGCATCACATAGCTTTACTAAATGCTTTTGGTAATGCTAGAGTGATTTCAGTGTACCAGTGTCTTTGAGTAGTTCTTTAAGGAAATAAAGCTAAGAAAAAGAAGAGGGCAGACAGAGGGCATTTGACCACAAAGACTGAGAATTTCATTGGCTTGTAGAAGAATCCTTCTGGGAAATGTGATAGTTTATAGCAAAGATTCCCAGGCACATGTGTTCTTAAGAACAAAGGGGCCTTTGGGATGCTGTATCATCAGTGAGGGTGCTTTTAGCTGCAAGTAACCGCAGATCCAACTCAAGATTGGTTAAGCCAAGAGGAGATTGATTATCTTGTGTAACAAATGCTTCAGTTGCTGTGCTCCACCCAAGGCACATCAGGCTGCTGGTTCCACTTCTCTGTGGCTTCTGAATTTGTCCTTTTCTCTTTGTGGGCTTCATCCTACAGCAGCTCTGAGCATCATATCCATTCCTAACAGAGTCTCGTGGTCTGTTTGGCCCCAGCCTTGCCTGGACACATGTATGTTCATTAGTGAGTTCTGACTCTTCTCAATGAGGAGGTGCTGGAACCAGCTGCCAGTGAGGACAGCAGAGGTTGAAAAGACTGAGAGATACTAGAAAAGTAAGAAAGGAATGGATAATTGTGAATACATAATAATTCTTGAGGAGGACATGCCTATCTTCAGTCATCTTTTTCTGACATCTGGGATAAAACAACCAGCAAATCAAGTGAGAGCAATACTGCACTCCATACATTGCTGCTGGCATAACCCCTTAAGGGAAAAATAAAATCTTAAGTGATCTTAAATGAAAGAGGCTACTCCAAGCAGAGACGAATGTTTTCCAAGTTAAGACAAGAGCTAGCATTATTGCCTTTTATTTGTTTTTGTTTGGTTGGTTGATTTTATTTTTTCCTTGAGACAAAGTCTTGCTCTGTTGACCAGGCTGGAGTGCAGTGGAACCATTTCAGCTCACAGCAGCCTTAACCTTCTGGGCTCAAGCAATCCTCCTGCCTCAGCCTCCCGAGTAGCTGAGACCACAGTGGGGTCTTGCCACATTGCCCAGGCTGGTCTTGAACTCCTGGCCTCAAGCAATCCTCCTGCCCCTCCAAGTGCTGGAATTATAAGTGTGGACTATTGTGCCCAGCCTTTTTATTTTAATTTTTTTTAGATGGGGTCTCACTCTGTTGCCCAGACAGGAGTGCAGTAGCACAATTATAGCTCACTACAGTCCCCAACTCCTGGCCTCATGGGATCCTCCCACTTCAGCTTCCTCAGTAGCTGGTATTACAGGTGCATGCCATCATGCCCTACTTTTATATTAGTTAATATAAGCATCATGACAGCAGGATATTTTTTTCTTATTCACTACTGGATCTGCAGTGATTAGACCAAAGAATAACACACAGCACATTCTCAATAAATATCTGCCAGATGAA
This sequence comes from Cacajao melanocephalus, assembly GCA_963573385.1. Taxonomy (NCBI): domain Eukaryota; kingdom Metazoa; phylum Chordata; class Mammalia; order Primates; family Pitheciidae; genus Cacajao; species Cacajao melanocephalus. Next base: position 29,710 of record CAUYLG010046749.1, on the reverse strand, counting down.
TGAGTAATGGTGGGGACAGTTTAATAGTTAAGAAAGACCCAGTGAGAGAGAGAGAGAGACCTGGTTTCCAATGCCAACTCTATCATTAACTAGCTATAGAATCCTTTTTTTTTTTTCTTTTTTTGACACAGGGTCTCTGTTGCCCAGGCTGGAGTGCAGTGGCATGATTTCAGCTCATTGCAACATCAACCGCCCAGACTCAGATGATTCTCCTATCTCAGCCTCCCAGGTAGCTGGGACTACAGGCATGCACCATCACGCTTGGCTAATTTTCTATATTTTTTGTAGAGATGGGGTTTTGCCACATTGCCCAGGCTGGTCTCAATGTCCTGGGCTCAAGTGGTCAACCTGCCTCAGCCTCCCAAAGTGTTGGGATTACAGGCATGAGCCACCATTCCTGGCCTGTAGAATCCTTGTTGTGCCTCATTTCCTCTTCTGTAAAATGGGGATAATAGAAACCTGCTTCATCAGGTTGTTGTGAGAATTAAATGAATCAATACATGTAAAGTGCTTAGAAGAGTGCGAGGCCCATAGTAAGCCCTCAGGAAGTATTAACTATTTATTATCATTACTACCACTTACTAAGTTTTTACTTCTATAGGCCTCAGTTTCCTCACTCATAAAATGGGAATAATAAAAGATACCTCATTTTGAGGATGAAATGAGACATTGTTTATTCTTTCCTTACAACATCAGGCACGGGATTAGGAATAACTTGGCCAAAGGTCACTATAATTCCTTATCTATTCTCAGTGCTTTTTATTTACAAAGTTCTTTTTATTCCCATAATATATTTGATTCCTGCAAAAACTTAGTGGGAGAACAGGTCGAATATATGCCCCTTCTACAGGTGGAGAAACTGATGCACAGAGCAGCTAAATGCCTGTTAAGACTCATTTCACAGGCCGATGGTAGAGCCAGAAGTCAACACAGCAGTCATCTGATGCTTCTCACTGCAGATCTTCCACATTATTAACAATTTAAGCAAAGACTTCACTGCTGGAGAGTGACTTTATTGAGCAAATGTACAATATTGGATCAGAAATGTAGGTCTTATAAAGACTATTTCTAAGTGGGATGATATAGGGGAAAGAGAAAGGAAGTGACCAGGACAGGAAATAACATTTCACAAGACGTGCTCTATGGGAGGAAGGTTAGAATGATCCATGTGGTACTGGATTAGAGTTAGAGACATTAGAATAAACTCATGAATTTAGCTTAATATAGCTACAGATGATTACAAATAGATATTTGCAGATATGTATGGATTTATGGGCTAGTATGTGTAGCTACATATATTTTATTGCTCTGTCAGCTAAAAGGGACTAGAAACCACAACACCCCAGTTGTAATGAGCACCTCCAGCACTCAAATCTTGGTTTCTAATACCATTTTCCAGTTTAAAACAACAACAACCACCACCACAACAACAACAACAAAAACCAGGAATCACTGGAGAAATGGGTGAGTCTAGGGCTGGGCTAATAACATACAAAAGGAGACTATAGTGCCAGAAAGCAAGGAAGTGCTGCAGAAAAAAAGATAGGGATATGTCAAAGGATTACAGGAGCCAGCTGAAAAGGTTCCCAATGGCCAAAGTTTGAACAATTTGAGCAATAAAGTAAATAATGTAGTACTGGCTAATAACCCAAGGTATAAAATAAATGTTAATCCACCTAATAAAAATAAATGATTGTATAAATAAATAAATAGGGGAGAAGAGACAAATCTCCTGCAGAATAATTTCAAATAATTTATGTAGATACTCCTCTATCAAGGAGGTGAAAGATAATTCCTTACCCCTTAAGTGGGGGCTACATATAATGACTTCTTTTCAAAGAGTCCAGGATGGAAAGAAGGGAGACAAGAGTAACTTTATAGTAGAGAAGTCTGATAAACACTATCTCAATCAAAAGATAAGGTTAATATCAATAGTGATAAGTCAACTTGATAGTAGGTACACTTCAGGTGATGACATGAGAATGGTACTTTTTATCTCAGTGGTCGTCCTTCCAAAAACCCATAACCCTTATCTAGCCATGAGAAAAACATCACACAAACTCAAAGTGAAGAATATTCTATAAAATACCTAACACCTGACCAGTATTTCTCAAAACTATTAAGGTCATCAAAAATAAGGAAATTATGAGAAATTGTCACAACAAGAGGAGCTTAAGTAGACATGACAACTAAATGTAACATGGTATCCTGGATGAGATCCTGGGACAGAAAATAGATGCTAGGTTAAAACTAAGGAAATTTGAATTAACTAAGGACTATAATTAATAATGCATCAATATTTGTTTTTTAGTTTTGATACATATACTATATGAATGTGAGATGTTAAAGAGAACACAAGAATGGAATATTCAGAAACTTTCCATACTGTATTTTCTTTTCTGTAAATCTAAAACGATTCTAAAATTTAAAGTTTGTCAAAAATTAATCAGACTACTAGGACAGCAACAACAACAACAACAACAACAAATAAATGGAAAACAAAAAGCAGATGGGAAAGTAGAAAACAAACAGCAAGATGAATGTATACCGAACCGTATAAATATGTTCATTGTAAATGGTCTAAACACTCCAATTAAAAGCCAGATGTTGTGAGATAGAATTTTTAAAATGTAATATTCAGGCTGGGTGGAGTGGCTCATTCCTGTAATCCCAGCACTTTGGGAGGCTGAGGTGGGTGGGCAGGTCACTTGAGGTCAGGAGTTTGAGATCAGCCTGGCCAACATGGTGGAACCCCCATTTCTACTAAAAATACAAAAATTATCTGGGCATGGTAGGGCATGCACCTGTAATCTTAGCTACTCAGGAGGCTGAGGCAGTAGAATCTCTTGAACCTGGAAGGTGGAGGCTGCAGTGAGCCAAGATCACACCATTGCACTCCAACCTGGGCAAGAGAGAAAGACTCCACAAAAAGCCACATCCAGTATTCAGTGTATGCTCACTATACAAGAAACCACTTTGAAGACATAGGTAGATTAAAATAAAAGATAATGACAAATATACCAATCAAGCAATAATCAAGAGAAAGCTGGAGTAGACACAAAGTAGAGTTCATAACAAAGAATGTTATCATAGATAAAGAAGATATTTCATGATAATAAAGGTGTTATTAAGAAGACATAACAATCCTTAATGTGTATGTACCTAATAACGGAGCTTTGAAATATACAAAACAAAAACTGATAGAACTGAAAGGAGAATAGAGCAAGAGTTTTAGTTGGAGATTTCAATACTCTTCTCTCAGTAATGATAGAACAAGTAGAAAAGAGAAAATAAGAATACAGAATAAGTGAAGACAAAGATTTGAACAAGTTCCTCCCCAAAACATCAGAATAAATTACATGTTTTACATAGCATAGAGATGGCTGTCACTTTTTAATCCAGTTTAAAAATCTATACTTTTTAATTTCAGTGTTTAGTCTCTTGTATTTGATTGATGTAATTTCTGATGGTTCGGGTTTATGAATCATCTTGCTTTGTTTTCCGTATGTTCTTTGTTTCTTTGTTCCTTCTTTACTGCCTTCTCTTAGATTATTTTCATATTCTTTTAATCTACTTTATTGCTTCTTAGCTATGTCTCTAGTTTTTTTTTTAAATAATGATGGCTCTAGTGATTTCAGTATGCAACCTTAATTTATTATTGTCTACACTGAATAAATATTATAGCACTTAATGGACAGAAAAATGACTTAAAACACTATAATTCCATTTACAGCCTTTACCCCTTTGTGCTATTTTGTTATGTGTTTTACTTCTACATATGTTATAAACCCCACAACACTTGCTATTATTTTTATCTAAACATTCAAACATCTTTCCAAAATTAAAAAAAAAAAAAACTAGTCTTTTATATTTACCCACATATTTACCATTTTTTTAGTGCTTTTCATTCCTTCCTATAGATTCCATCTGGAATCTGGCTTCCATATGGAATAACTTTCCTTTAGCTGAAAAAACTTCTAGAGATTTTAGTGATATAAACATATAAACAAAATGGCCTATTTCTTGTAGTTTGGGTCTGTTGGTAACACATTCTCTGAGCTTTTTTTTTCTCTTCATTAAAGGTGTCTTTATTTTCCCCTCATTCTGAAGCTTATTTTCACAGGATGTAGAATTCTAGGTTGACAATTGTTATATATTTTTAAAACACTTCAATGATATTATTCCATTATCTTCTGGATTCTATTATTTCTGATGAGAAGTCAGTTGTCATCCATGTCTCTCCTCCCACATTCCAAACCCCCTCTTCCTCCCAAATATAAAGTTCATTAAAAAAAAATTTTTTTTAAAGCAATTTTATTCAGGTATAGTTTACACATCATACAATACACCAAAAAGTGTACACTCAATCTTTTTTGATATATTACATTATAATTTTTGAAATTGGGATAAATATGCATGTATATCCACATATATAAAACAACATTTGAGGTTTTACCTACTTTTAGGTGTACAATGCTGTGGCTTTTATTACATTCCCAGTATTTTGCAGCCATCAACACTATATTTCTGAAACTTTTTCATCACTTCAAATAGAAACTCTGTTTAAGGCACTAACTCCCCATTTCCCTTTCCCTGGCCCTTGGTAATGGATGTTTTCTATGAATTTGCTAATTCTAGATATTTCATCTCAGTAGAAGCATCATGTATTTGTCCTTTACGCCTGGCTTATTTCATTTTGTGTAGGGTTTTCAAGGTGCATCTATGCTATAGCTTGTATTGGAACTTCTTTTTATGGCTGAATAATACTTCACTGTACATACATATCACATTCTGTTTATCCAGGTATCTGTTTATGCACACTTGGGTTGTTTCCACACTGTCGCTATTATGAATAATGCTGCAATGAAAATTGGTGTACAAATATCCAAGATAAGATGATGAAAGAAAAACAAGAGAGTGTTAAAATGCATATATATATATTTTAATAGAGTATGAAAAGTAGGATTTATGTTTCATGAAGATCACTCTGTGTTATGTTTAGGTTTGATGAAATGTAAGGTTTGTGAGGGCTGTGTCTGAAGGCAAAGATGCCCTAGGAGGTTTTGTCATATTTTAGATCCTGTTTCAACTGTAGTAAATTAAACTGAAAACATTTTAATTAAAGTATAGACGCAACCATGTCATTCTAATCCTCTCATTCAAATTCAAAGCCAGTAGAATCAGTAACATTTTACTGACTCTAGGGAAGTGTTGAAACATATGTAGGGAAGTGAACCGTGATGGCCAGGAGTGTGAAACATTTGTCAACCTGGGGTTCAAATCACAGTTTGCTGTTGTTTCCTCTGTGCTACTAAATGTTTATTTCCTCACCTACAAAATGAAAAATCAACCCATACATTTTTTGTGAAAATTTATGAGAAAGCGTATCTAAAGAATATATAAATAAGCATGATTTTAATACGAAATTATATTACTGTATTTGTGACACATTTGTGGATCATTTAGGAGAGCGATCCTCAACCTTTTGAACAACAAGGACTGGTTTGATAGAAGATAAATTTTTCATGGATGAAGGCAGGGAATGGTTTCAGGATAAAACTATTCCACTCAGATCATGAAGCATTAGTTAGATTCTCAAAAGGAGCACAGAGCCTAGGTCCCTCGTAATCACAGTTTGCAACAGGGTTCATGCTCCTGTGAGACTTTAATGCTATTGATGATCTGACAGGAGGTGGAGCTCAGGTGATGATGCTGAGTCACCTGCTACTCACCTCCTGCTGTGCCTCCTGGTTCCTAACAGGCCACAGATGAGTACTGGTCTGTGGCCCAGGGGTTTGTAACCCGATTGAGGATAATGATCTTTGTCTTAAATTATTTTTAGCATATGAATTAGGGTAGTTAAACAATCAGAACCAATTACAATAATTATAGATATAAAGTAGTGCATTGAGGTTTGACTAAAACTTAAAAATTAAGATTAGTCTGTATTGATAATTTATATGAACCTTTCTGAATATCCTCCCTACCACACTCCACCTCCTGCCAAGAAGTTGCCATTTGTTTAGCCGTTACAATCCTCTCTAAAAGTTTTTTAGGTGAATGTATAGTTTAACTTGCTAGACCAAAAAAATAAAACAGACAAAATGAAACAAAACAAAATAAAAACCCTGAAAAAAAAACCAGTTATTGGCACATATAAATAAATATAAGATGTAAAATTGTGTTTCCATCTTGGTATTCCATTTTATTAAATCTGGAAAACTATATGTCCTTTTGTTACATCTCTAACTAGTTACCCAAAACTAGATTCATGGAAATTTAAGTATTAAAAATATCAGAGAGTTCTAAACTTCACAATCAAATTCAGGCTTTGATCCTTCATATAGCTGAATATATGAAATGGATGGGATAAAGGCTTTCTTCTTTAACGTACCAATTCACACAGAATGAACTTTTTGCCCTCAGGTTTAAAAGATGACAAGAGCCATTAAATATAATTAAATATTTATTAAATGCTTACAGTATGCCATAGATTATTAGGTGTAGGTGAATGAGGATGAAAATGTCTTCCTTCTAGCCTTTGGAAATTCACAGTATAAAAAGAGGACAATGCAATAGTTCATTTTTCCTATGAAGAGTCAAGATCCCTGGCCAAGACACTGTTAAAAGTCTACACTTCGAGGCCATCTCTGACTTTAAAACCACAGTAATGATTTATAAAATATATTTTAAAATGAAAGTTAAATAGAGATAGCTAATCTCAAAAAAAAAAAAAGCAAGATAGATTTTTCTTTGAGTGATAAACAGAACAGAAATAAAAAGCAGAGAAAATGACTAAAACAGAATTCTGAGATTCCAGGCTATATAGATGCTACAGAGACACAGGGTCTAAAAAGAACTTAAACCAAGGACTGGGGAAGGCTGCCCCACAGGGAAGCAAGGCTGAATTAAATCTGTGGCATCTACTCCTAGGCCAATGACTTGTAGGAAGTGACTAACCCTAAAAGCTTAGAGACCACAGCCTTATGACCAGCTCTGAGTGAGTCCCTTGCAAGTTATTGATTCTGCAAGCTCTCATATGCTCTGTGGAACAAAAACTCAAATGAATTATGAAAGAGAAGGCTGCAGTTTAAGGCACAGAGGTTGAATGAAGTCCACTACAAAACCACCCAGCAGAGAGAAGTGAGTACTGAAAGAGAGGTTAAAAAATAACCCCTTAAAATGGGCACATTCAATTTACATAACACATGGATTCCTAAAAAAGGCAGCTTAAAAACCCCACCAAGCAGAAGATGAATGAAAATGAAAATGATAGAAGAATCTGAAGAACATTTATCTGAGGTTTATCAAAGAGGCAAAGAAAAAAAAACTATGAAAAGAAAAAGAAATAGGGACATCCAAGAAGCCAAAATTACATTTGTAAGAAAAAAATTCATTAAAATTAAAACAAATATCTTGGAAATGACAAATATGGTCAATATAATTAAAATTAAGAAATCTCAATTGATAAAATAAAAATTATATGGGACTAGTGAAATGGAGAATGCATAAATATGATGCTAATTAAGAAATTAATAAGTTAGAGACAGTAAGATACAAAAAACATGAGAACACTTGTGAAACTTGGAGGATAAACTAATAGATTTAATAGGATTTTAGCTAATAAATGTTGACAGATGGCCAAGAAGAGAAAGACAGTGGAAAAATAACACTCAAAGTGATAATTACACAGCGTTTACTAGAAATGAAAAAGGAAATGTCTCTAGATGGGAAGTTAGCTTAAGTGTTGAGAATAATAAAATCAAGTCAGCTATCAAAGTAAAACTGCAGAGCATCATGAAAAAGGGAATGTCTCAGGATGCTACCAGAAGTAGTAGACACTATCTATAGAGGGAAGACAATGGTATTTAATCAGACTCATCAGCAATAAGAGAAAAATCTTCAGACTACTGAAGAAATATATAATTGTATAACTGACTGAATTATTAAAGATGGAGGCACATGATGACTGTTTTAGAAATATAAAGGCAGTAACAGTATATCTATATATTCTCACTAATAAAAATAAATAAAGTAATGGCTTAAGAAACTTAACACCTTCAAACTTAGAATAGTGGCTTCAAATGCCTGTAATTCAAGTTAATAAATTTGTAACTCAGTATATATGTTTTAGTTTTATCAAACAAATATGAATGTAACTAGGTATTTTATTCTCTTTTAGCAATTGTGAATCGGAGTTCACTCATGATATGGCTCTCTCTCTGTCTGTTATTAGTGTTTAGGAATGCTTGCAATTTTTGCACACTGATTTTGTATCCTGAGACTTTGCTAAAGTTGCTTATCAGCTTAAGGAGATTTTGGACTGAGATGATGGGATCTTCTAAATATACAATCATGTCGTCTACCAATAGAGACAATTTGACATCCTCTCTTTCTATTCGAATACTCTTTATTTTTTTCTCTTGCCTGATGGCCCTAGCCAGAACTTCCAATACTATGTTGAACAGGAGTGGTGAAAGAGGGCATCCTTGTCTTGTGCCAGTTTTCAAAGGGAATGTTTCCAGTTTTTGCCCATTAAGTATGACATTGGCTGTGGGTTTGTCATAAATAGCTCTTATTATTTTGAGATATGATCCATCAATACCTAGTTTATTGAGAGTTTTTGGCATAAACTGCTGTTGAATTTTGTCAAAGGCCTTCTCTGCATCTATTGAGACAATCGTGTTTTTTGTCTTTGGTTCTGTTTATGTGATGGATTATGTTTATAGATTTGTGGATGTTAAACCAGCTTTGCATCCTGGGATGAAGCTGACTTGATTGTGATGGATAAGCTTTTCGATGTGCTGTTGGATTCAGTTTGCCAGTATTTTATTAAAGATTTTTGCATCAATGTTAATCATGGATATTGGCCTGATTTTTTTTTTTTCTTTTTTAGTAGTATCTCTGCCGGGTTTTGGTATCAGGATGATATTGGTCTTGTAAAATGACTTAGGGAGGAGTCCCTCTTTTTGTATTGTTTGGAATAGTTTCACAAGGAATAGTACCAGCTCCTCTTTGTACCTCTGGTAGGATTCCACTGTGAATCCTGGACTGTGAACCCAAAAGTCCAGGACCACCTGGACTTTTTTTGGTTGGTAAGCTATTGATTGCTGCCTCAACTTCTGATTTTGTTATTGGTCTATTCCTGGTTTAGTCTTGGAAGGGTATAAGTGTCCAGGAATTTATCCATTTCTTCTAGATTTACTGGTTTATTTGCACAGAGGTGTTTGTAGTAATCTCTGATGGTTTGTATTTCTGTTGGATCAGTGGTGATATCCCCTTTATTATTTTTTTATTGCATCGATTTGAATCTTCTCTCTTTTCTTTTTTATTATTCTGGCTAGCAGTCTATCTATTTTGTTGATCTTTTCAAAAAACCAGCCCCTGGATTTATTGATTTTTTTGAAGGGGTTTTCACGTCTCTAACTCCTTCAGTTCTGCTTTGATCTTAGATATTTCTTGCCTTCTGCTGGCTTTTGAGTTTGTTTGATCCTGCTCCTCTAGTTCTTTTAATCGTGATGTTAGGGTGTCAATTTTATATCTTTCCTTGCTTCTCTGTTGGGCATTTAGTGCTGTAAATTTCCCTCTAGACACTGCTTTAAATGTGTCTCAGAGATTCTGGTACATTGTGTTTTCATTCTCATTGGTTTTGAAGAACATCTTTATTTCTGCTTTCATTTCATTATTTACCCAGTAGTCATTCAGAAGCAGGTTGTTTAGTTTACATGTAGTTGTGCGGTTTTGAGTATGTTTCTTAATCCTGAGTTCTCATTTGATTGCACTGTGGTCTGAGAGACTGTTATGATTTCCATTCTTTTGCGTTTGCTGAGAAGTGTTTTACTTCCAATTATGTAGTCAATTTTAGAATAAGTGCGATGTGGTGCTGAGAAGAATATACATTCTGTGGTTTTGGGGTGTAGAGTTCTGTAGATGTCTATTAGGTCCACTTGGTTTAGATCTGTATTCATGTTTTGGATATCCTTGTTAATTTTCTGTCTCATTGATCTGTCTAGTATTGATAGTGGGATGTTAAAGTCTCCCATTATTATTGTGTGGGAGTCTAAGTCTCTTTGTAGGTCATTACGAACTTGCTTTATGTATCTGGGAGCTCCTGTATTGGGTGCATATATATTTAGAATAGTTAGCTCTTCTTGTTGCATTAATCCCTATACCATTATGTAATGCCCTTCTTTGTCTCTTTTGGTCTTTGTTGGTTTAAAGTCTGTTTTATCAGAGACTAGGATTGCAACCCTGCTTTTTTTTTTTTCTCTCCATTTGCTTGGTAAATCTTCCTCCATCCCTTTATTTTGAGCCTATATGTGTCTTTGCATGTGAGATGGGTTTCCTGAATACAGCACACCGATGGGTCTTGAGTTTTTATCCAATGTGCCAGTCTGTGTCTTTTGATTTGGGGCATTTAGCCTATTTACGTTTAAGGTTAGTATTGTTATATGTTAATTTGATCCTACCATTTTGATACTAGCTGGTTGTTTTGTCCATTAGTTAATGCAGTTTCTTCATAGTGTCGATGGAGTTTCTTCATAGTGTCGATGGTCTTTACAGTTTGGTATGATTTTGAGGTGGCTAGTTCTGGTTGTTCCTTTCCATGTTTAGTGCTTCCTTCAGGAGCTCTTGTAGGGCAGGCCTGGTGGTAACGAAATCTCTCAACAGTTGCTTGTCTGTAAAGGATTTGATTTCTCCTTCACTTATGAAGCTTAGTTTGGCTGGATATGAAATTCTGGGTTGAAAATTCTTTTCTTTAAGGATGTTGAATATTGGCCCCCACTCTTTTCTGGTTTATAGGGCTTCTGCCAAGAGATCTGCTGTGAGTCTGATGGGCTTCCCTTTGTGGGTAACCCAACCTTTCTCCCTGGCTGCCCTTAGCATTTTTTCTTTCATTTCAACCCTGGTGAATCTGACAATTATGTGCCTTGGGGTTGCTCTTCTCAAGGAATAACTTTGTGGTGTTCTCTGTATTTCCTGTATTTGAATATTGACCTGCCTTGCTATGTTAGGGAAGTTCTCCTGCATAATATCCTGAAGAGTGTTTTCCAGCTTGGATTCATTCTCTCCATCACATTCAAGTACACCGATCAAACATAGATTTGGTCTTTTCACATAATCCCATATTTCTTGGAGGCTTTGTTCATTTAATTTTGCTTTTTTCTCTAATCTTGCCTTCTCATGTTATTTCATTGAGTTGATCTTCAATCTCTGAAATCCTTTCTTCTGCTTGATCAATTTGGCTATTGAAACTTGTGTATGCTTCATGAAGTTCTCGTGCTGTGTTTTTCAGCTCCATCATGTCGTTTATGTTCTTCTCCACTCTGGTTATTCTCATTGGCATTTCATCTCACCTTTTTTCAAGGTTCTTCCTTTCCTTGCATTGGGTTAGAACATGCTCCTTTAGCTTGGATGAGTTTTTTTACCCACCTTCTGAAGCCTGCTTCTGTCAATTCATCACACCAATTCTCCATCCAGTTTTGTTCCCTTACTGGTGAGGGGTTGTGATCCCTTGGAGGAGAAGAGGCGTTTTGGCTTTTAGCAATTTCAGCCTCTTTGTGCTGGTTCCTTCCCAACTTCGTGGATTTATCTACCTTTGGTCTTTGAAATTGGTGACTTCTGGGTTGGGTTTCTGAGTGGATGTCCTTTCTGTTGATGTTGAAGCTATTTCTTTCTGTTTGTTAGTTTTCCTTCTAACAGTCAGGCCTCTCTGCTGCAGGTCTGCTGGAGTTTGCTGGACATCCGCTCCAGACCCTGCTTGCCTGGGAATCACCCATGGGGGCGAGGGAGCTGCAGAACAGCAAAGATTGCTGCCTGTTCTTTCCTTTGGTAGCCTCATCACAAAACAGTACCTACCAGATGTCAGCCAGATCTCTCCTGTATGATGTGTCTCCTGGTTAGGATACATGGGAGGTCAGTGAGCCACTTGAGGAGGCAGCCTGTCCCTTAAGGGAGCTCAAGCACTATGCTGGGGGATCTCTCACTCCCTTCAGGGCTGCCAGGCAGGGACCTTTAAGTCTGCTGAAGTGGAACCCACAACCGCCCCTTTTCCCAGGTGCTCTGTCCCAGGAAGGTGAGGCCTTTGTATGTCCCTGACAGTCTGCTATCTTTTTTTCTGAGATGCCCTGCCCAGCAAGAAGGGAATCTACTTGACTGTTTGCCTGCAGAGGCCTCGCTGAGCTGCCGTGCTGGGCTCCACCCAGCTGCTGGGTAAACTTCCCAGTGGCTTTGTTTACACAGGCAATGTTGAAACCACCTACCAGAGCTCAGCAATGGTGGGCACCGCTCCCCTCACCAAGCTCGATTGTCCTAGGTCCAGCTCAGGCTGCTGTGCTAGCTTTGAGAATTTCAAGCCAGTGGATTTTGGCTTGATGTTGTAGGCTCTGGAGGGAGTCTGCTGGTCTGCAGGTTGTGTAGACTGTGGGAGAAGCACAGTATCTGAGCTGGAGTGCCAGAGTGTCCGGAGAGGTCCCTAATGGCTTCCCTTGGCTGGGAGAGTGAGTTCTGCCACCCCTTGCACCTCCCGGGTGAGGTAGTGCTCCACCCTGCTTCAGCTTGCCCACCTTGGGCTGTTCCCACTGTCTAACCAGTCCCAAGGAGATGAACCTGATACCTCAGCTGGAAATGCAGAGATCACTCATCTTCTGGCGTGCTTTCGCTGGGAACTGTAGACCAGAGCTGTTCCCATTTGGCCATCTTGGTGGGAGTCCCCCAAATGTATTTTTTTCTTTGACTTTTTTTTTTTTGGAGACAGGGCCTCAGCTCTGTCATCCAGGCTGGAATGCATAGCACAAACACAGCTCATTGCAGCCTTGACCTTCTAGGCTCAAGTAATCCTCTTGCCTTAGCCTCCTGAGTAGCTAAGACCACACACCACCATGCCTGGCTAACTTTTTATTTTTTGTAGAGACAAGGTTTCACTATGTTTCCCAGGCTGGTCTCAAACTCCTGGATGCAAGCAATCTGCTCACCTCATCCTCCCAAAGTCCTGGGATTATATGCTTTTAAATATTTCTTTTATCCAGTTTTTTTTTGTCCTTGTTTTCTGGGACTCCAATTCTGTGTATATTAGACCATTTGCTATTGTCACCTCAAATTGTTAATATTTTAATTTTTAATGTTTCTTCTCTGCACTTCTGTTAAGATAATCTCTATTGACTTGTCTTTAAATTTTTCAATCACTTTTCCCCCTATGTCCAGTATTCTTAGGAATTTAGTTCACATGTCCTCCTCTTCATTGTTCACTGGTTTTAAAAAGTAGACAGACATATTTTTTTTTCTTGGCATGAGTGACAGTCTTTTACAAACTGTCTACATTTTAATTGGAAATAGAACCTTGAGTGGTTCTTAAGCCATCTTATATCATACAAAGAACATGCTAAACATGTAGTATTACTGAGAAAACTACCAGACATCAGATAATATCTAGGATATTAAAAAAATTTCTTAGGCGATTCTAATGCAGGAGTCCCCACACACCCTTAGAGAAACACCAATTTGTTGTTAAAAGCTGAAGAGTAAGTAGTTAGCCATCAAAAAATGCAAATCAGTTTCAACTGAGGGAGGCCTCAGGAAGACTATCAGCAAAGCTGTCAGATTGCTTTACTAAATTCCACTTAAAAAAACTCATAGCCCTTATGAAAACCAGTGTGGAGGTTCCTCAAAAAATTAAAAATATAATTACCATATGATCCAGATTAGTACCTTCACCTATGAGCATCCTTCTGGGTATATGTCAAAAGGAACTGAAATTAGCATCTTGAAGAGATATCTAAGTTCTCATGTTCATTGCAGCATTATTCACAATAGCCAAGATATGAAATCATCCTAAGTGTCCATTGATGGATGAATAAATAAAGAAAATGTAGTATAGGCCAGTGGAATACTATTTAGCTTTTGAAAAGAAGGAAATCCTGTCATCTGTGACAACATGGATTAACCTGGAAGGCATTACGCTAAGTAAAATAAGCCAGGCACAGAAAGATAAATACTACACGATCTCATTTATATGTGGAATCTACAAAAGTTGAACTCATAGAAGCTAGGGGCTAGGGAGCGGTGGGGTGGTAGAGCGGGAGTCGGGAAATGTTAGTCAAAGGGCACAAAGTTTCAATCAGATAGAATAAATAAGTTTTGGAGACTTATTGTATACCATAGTGACGATAGTTAATGATAATGTTTTGTATACTTGAAAATTGCTAAGAGAATAGATCTTAAATGTTCCCACCACAAAAAAAGATAAATATGTGAGGTGATAGATATGTTAATTAGCTTGATATAATCATTTCACAGTGTATATGTAAGATTATCATGTTGTATACCACAAACATATAGAATTTTTATTTGTCAAATATACCTTGAAAGAGCTGGCAGAAGGACAATTTAATTTAAATAAACTGGTGCATATGGAAACAGACATGACCTGCAATTTCCAAAACCCAGGTAGTTACTCCATTTCATTTATTCATGATTTTATGCTAGGCTGTGGCTCCCCAGTGAGCCAACTAAAGTTATAATTAACCAGTTTTGGGAGATGAGAATGTCTTTAGTGATGTCTATGAGCAGGCTTGTATAACTCTTTGAAAGATCTCTAAAGAGGAATATGAATGATTGAGAACACCTAGATTTGCTGTTTACCAATTAATCCTAAGGTTCCATGGCCTGGAACAAATACCAAGAGATAAAGACATTAACTGGGATATTATGTGGCCATCAAGAAAGGACTCTAATTTTTGAACAAATATACCATAAATTATACACCCAAATGAGTGCTGTTTTCTTCAACATGCAAAAGGAAGTTGAGTATCAACCCTGCTTCATTGGTTCCACTCCCTAGAGAGCTGCATTGGGGATTCTAAGGTAAAATCTAGCTCAGCAGGAAAGAGTAATCTATGAGCATGATCTGCCATGAACATGGCTAGGGCCCATGGCAACAGAAGTGGTACATAATTGCCTTTCCTGGGTTAATGGTAATTAATGGATTTGAAGACTTGACCATAAATTGGGCTCTGCCATCTACTAACTGTGAGATCTTGTGAAAACACATTCTCTAAATCTCAATTTATTTAATGGTAATTGTTCACTAAAAATTTATACTTTCTATTTCATAGATATACATGTGATATCCCCTTTGAAATCTACAGTGCACTAATAGCAAGTTATTCTTCAAGGAAATCACTTTGGTAGGCTATGATCTTACTCACAACAATTCAGCCATTGTACATTTTTTGGGAGTACGTTTATAAATAGTTTGAGCAGTTTGGGAGAAGCATTTTTACATGTCCCTGTGATGGTTAATTTTATGTGTCAATTTGGTTGTGTTAAGGGATACCCAGAAAATGGATAGAACACTATTTCTGGGTGTGTCTGGAAGGGTATTTTCAGAAGATATTAGCATTTGAATCAGTAGACTGAGTAAAGAAGATTACCTCTCACCAATGTGAGCGGGCATCATCCAATCCATTGAGGGCCCAAATAGAACAAAAAGGCAGAGGAGGGGCGAATTCTCTCCTTCTTGAGCTGGATGTCCATCTTCTTCTGTCCCTGGACATCAGAGCTCCTGGTTCTTGTGCCTTTGGATTCTAGGACTTATACCTGTAGCCCTCTTGCCTCAGACTTGGGAGTTATATCACTGGCTCCCATGGTTCTAGGCCTTTGGATTTGGACTGAACCATAGGAATTGACTCATACAATTATGGAGGCCAAGAAGTCCCACAATATGCCATTTTCAAACTGGAGAACCAGCATCATGGGACTTCTTGGCTTCCATAATTGTGTGAGCCAATTCCCGTAGTACATCTCTTCTTAAGTATCCGTGATTATTCTGTTTGTTCTGTTTCTCCAGGGAATCCTATTACACATTGTTTTGATAATTCAGCTAGATCACCTACAAATTGATCATGAACTTTGGATTTAAATGATGTCATTGTTTCCAAAAATCGAATTCACTATTAGTAGATGAAAATTTGTTACCACTGGGTTACTAAAAAGTGTATGCCACAGGTTGTTGAAGATTCTTCCCAAAGAGGAATTCTAAAAATGTTTTATGCAATTGCAGCCTCATTAGTGTAAGCGTATGGTCTCCCAAGGGGGCTATGTTGAAGGCCAAAACTCACTTGAACATGTAACCTTCTATTAGCTTGTTTAATTAATCAGTCATTTTGCAATAGAATCTCATGGCATGTATAGCAGTGTTACCATGCTTTGAATCAGAATGATGGTCACAGACTGATCCTGCAGTAATCCCTAAGAATGTAAGCAGGGTAGCCCAGATGAACTCTCAGCCTCTGATAAAGAGGGAATTGGAGCTTTCTGGTGCTTACCAATAACATAACAAGAATGTCTTCAGTGATGTGTATAGGCAGGCTTGTATAACTCTTTAGAAGATCTCCAGAGGAATATGAGTGATTAATCTCCAAGTAAACTGTAACCCCAGAATTATAAAATATAGATTTAATACAGTCATGAAAATTCTTTCTGTTTAGGTCAGGCACAGTGGTTCAAGCCTGTAAAACACTTTGGGAGGCCAAGGTGGGAGGATTGCTTGAGCCTAGGAGTTCAAGACCAGCCTGGGCAACATAGTGAGACCCTGTCTCTACAAAAAATTTAAAAATTAGCCAGTTGTGGTGGCACATGCCTGTGGTCCAAGCTGCTTGGGAGGCTGAGATGGGAGTATTGCTTGAACCCAGGAGGTTGAAACTGCAGTGAGCCATGTTTGCACCACTGCACTCCAGCTTTGGTGACAGAGTGAGACCCTGTCTCAAAAAATTAAAAAAAAAAAAAAGGAAAGAAAAGAAAATCCTGTTTGTTCAAAAGTGCCTACTATGGTTAGGCAAAGGCAAGAAATGTTAGAAGAAATGCAGCAAGCAGTCCTTGGAAGGAGTATATTTCAGCACTGAACCTGGGCTACTTGAAGGAGAGAGATGTTGACACAGTTCCAACCCTAAATTGTTATGGAGGGTGAGGTATCTGTCTGAGACTGTGTCCTGAGGGATCTCTGCCCTTTGCCTGAGCTTTAGAGGGTCATACTGTAGCCTTTTTCTCTCTATGAGAAGAGGAGTCCACAGGCTAAAGGGATGTGCCCACCTTAAGCCCACTGTGGTAGAAGGAATTCTAAGATGGCACCCAAGATTCACACTCTATATCTTCCCTGTCTCTGAGTGTGGATGTGACCTATAAATATAGTGGATGTCACTCTGATGATTAGGTTACATTGTATGGCAAAAGTGGGGGGTTTGCGATATAATTATTGTTTCTCATAAGTTAACTGTCAGTTAATAAAGATTGTCCTGGGTGGACCTTACTTAGTAAGGTGAAATCCTTTAAAAGAGGATTGAACCCTTTGTGAAAAGAGAGATTCTACTGCTGGTCTTGAAGAATGAAGTTGCCATTAGTTCTACAGCCACAAGGAAATGAATTCTGCCAGTGACCACATGAGCTTGTAAGAGGACTCTGAACCTCAGATGAAATTGCAGCCCTGGGTGACACCTTGACTGCAGTCCAGAGAGACCCTGAGCAGAGGACCCAGTTAAGCCACACTCGGACTCTTGACCCAAGAAAATCATGAGATAATGAACATGTGTTGTGGTAAGCCATTAAGTTGGAGGTGATTGGAGATGCAGCATAGAACACGAATTCACCCATGCTTCATCTTCTAGTCCAATGGCACACAAAGTGTGGTCTGTTTCCTACTGATCCAGGATGAGCTAAGTATAGAAAGTGAAAGTAAATGTCTGGTACTTTTTATGGCAATTTAACACTGCTGAGATATTTTAATTGTATTTTACAAAAATGTGGGTCCACAGTAGAGTGAACATTTTTTTAAAAATCATTTTTCACCAGAGAAGTATTGTTCTAGTTCATGATCTGCCTTCTTAGAATTCTGAATTCTCTGCCCAATTGGCCCTGAAAGAGGAATGAATCAGCTCTTCAAGGGCATGCTCAGTCCTCTTTCTTTGGTCTGCCTGTCTAAGGGCAGACTGTCCTGCTGCTAAACTAACCCCTAGCCCTGACGACTGGCCAAGAATCAGCTCTTTATGGGAGTTGAGGATGGAGCTTCAAATGTGTGGGTTGACATGTTCACACATGAATATGAGCCACTGAAAGTGCTAGATAGAGAGATGGGAAGAGAAGAGAGGAATAACCAGGGACCAGAGGCTGTGGATAGCTGTTGACTTTTAACCTCAAAATTCCCTACTAAAACATGGAAAATCTCAAAATTTTAATTCCAAATACAGCTTTCGGGTCATTGTGAAGGTCTATTGGCCAAGGTAGAAGGAGAGAACATATTTTATTTAATATTATGCTAGCTTGGCTTATGTTTGTAAACATTCTAGCCGTATGCTATGTCGGCCTTCATTTGTTCTCTTGCACTGGCCTCGCAAATGTTAAGAGTGAGCCTGGAGAGTGGCCTTTGCTCCTAGAACATTCCAACTACTTCTCCCAGAGATTGCAAACCTAGAATCTTAAGCTGCTTAACTGTAAGGGTTTTGTTCTTTTTTTTTTTTTTTTTTTTTTTAGTGGTGCCCCACCATAATTAACACAAAAAGGTTTTCTGCACTAATGATGCTTAGATTTTTTAAATCCATTTTTCCCTAACTGCATGATGGTAGGTGCCATGCTTTGAATGCATCCCCCAAAACCTCATGTTGGAAACTTAATCCTCACGCAGCAGTATTGGGAGTTGGGGCCTAATGAGAGGTGATTAGGCCATGAGGGGAAAGTAAATGGATTAAAACCTATTTATGCCTAGTGTTCCATTATTGGAACACTAAGCATGTGGGAGTTATTCATATCTTATATCTTACTGCTCAAGGTCAGATTGCAAAAATTCAAAAAATTTCAACCTTAGGCATAAATGGGTTAATACTGTTATGATAGAAATGGGTTTGTTTTAAAAGGACAGATTTGGGCCCCTTTTGTCTCTCCCTCTTTTTCCCTTCTACCTTCCACCTTGAGATGGCACAGCAAGAAGCCCCTCTCCAGATGCTGACCCCTCTTGGACTTCCCAGCTTCCAGAATTGTGAGCCAGTCAATTTCTGTTCATTATAAATTACCTAGTCTCAGATATTCTGTTATAGCAGCACAAAACAGACTAAGACAGTGGGTTATCCTAAATCCATACTATGTCAGCGAGAACCAAGGGCATAGAACATTTCCTGAGCAGTGTTTCAGATCCCCAGCAGAAGGTAAATGCTGTAAATTACTGTGCATTTGCCACAGTGTATTAGACTGAATAGTGGCCACCAAAGAGATCTAGGTCCTAATCCCTAACACCTGTGAATGCTAATTTAAGTGTCAAAAGAGGCTTTGTAGATGGGATTAAGTTAAGGGATTTTTGATGGAGAGGTTATCCTAGATTAACTGGGTGGGACCTAAATGCAATCACAAGTGACTTTATAAGAGAGAGGCAGAGGGAGACATGACATAAAATAAGGAAATAAGACATTGAGGCAAGAGGCTGAGCTATTGGCTTTGAAGATGGAGGAAGGGGCCACAATCCAAGGAGTGCAAGGAGTGTAACTCTAGAAGCTCAAAAGATAAGAAAAAGGATTCTCCCCAAAAGCCTCCAGAAGGAGTGCAGCCCTACCAACACCATGATCTTGGCCTAATTAAACTGATTTTACATTCTGACCCCCAGAACTATTGGAGAATAAAAGTGTGTTATTTGAAGCCACCAAGTTTGTGGTCATTTGTCACAGCAGGCAAAGGAAACTAATACACACAGCAAAAATTGAGACTATTTTTAAAATCTGAAGTAAAAGTCTGGGATTTTGTTGTGAGTGCAACCACTACCAATTTTCTAGATACTCTTCTAGAGACAAGGTATTGTGAAACAGACAATATAAATGAGAATGGAAGAGAGTAACACAGACCCAAAGGCATGTTTCAAAAGCCACGTGGAAGGCCAGATCCCAGATGACACAGCACTTTAAAATAACAGTGTTTCCTCAAAATAACTGTGAAGGAACACCAAAAGGGGCTGTAGATATGTTCAGCTTTATTCCCACAGTTGACATTTATAATGTATCAGTCCCCATTAATAGCTAGACTGACAGAGAGTCAAAGGATGTGTAGGACCCATAAATTGTCCCAAGCACACTCAAGAGGGAGCATTTTTAATGCAGCCTTCAGAGACTAGGTATAAAGGAAAGGAGCAAAGGAAAACTCAGGGAGAAATTGAGGGGACAAATGTTCCTGACCAAAATGTCAGAGCCTGGAGTAAGCTCTTGATCACAAAGAAATGGTGAGAAGCCCCGTAGCTGGAATTACTACGGGAGCCCATTGGGGTCACAGGAAGTATTTGTAGTGGGATTATCGGGACACTTTCCCACGTCTCATCTCCACATAAGCCCTAGGTTAGTCCCAAAAAACTGTGAATGCTGTGGAGGCTGAGTGAACACCAAGTAGCAGGAGAAGAAGAGACTCGCTTTCTGTACCTTTTTCCCTTGGGTGCAGAGAAAAAGCTCAGGACGTTTTGAAAACAGCTGCTGCACTTTGCCAAATGGCCTTCCCTTCTTCCCTTCAGCTCCGAGCCCTTGAACTCATTCTCCATTTTTCTCTCTATGCAAGTGTATGTTTAAGCTCAGGCTGGAATAGGATCGCTGAAAGTCACTTGGACGATGTCTCGTGATGAGCTTGCTGTTGCTGTCTGTCTTCTTGACAGATGGGTTTATTTCTTATGGAATCAGACCTTTTGGCAACAGTGTTCTCTAAACAGCTGTAACACCATCTCACTCAATCAAATTTGGATCTGATTTATGTCAGAATAAAACCTATAGAGAACAGAGCTGACTACCCCAAATCGACCTCCACTAACTCCCCAAGAGCTTAGTGTAGCTGGTTGAATGACAGTGATCTCAGTGATGAGAAGTAATCCCTCCTCTAGAAATACTTTACCTGTTTTCTTTGGTGCTTAGCACCTTCTGCATGAGACTTACTGCTCTATGTGCTTTCATCTCTCTTGTGACAGAGGACACATCTTTCTCATTTCCACATTCCCTCCTCCTCCTCCTTCTTCCCCATGCCACTTGCCCTCTGTCCTTCTACTGAAACACAGGTACCTGTCTCAGGTAGGCACTTGCTGTACAGCCCATGGAACGAATAGAGCTCTCAAATGTTAATCAATGGGTTAAAAAATACTATGCAGCCATAAAAAAGGATGAGTTCATGTCCTTTGCAGGGACATAGATAAAGCTGGAAACCATCATTCTCAGCAAACTAACACAGGAACAGAAAAGCAAACACTGCATGTTCTCACTCATAAGTGGGTGTTGAACAATGAGAACACATGGACACAGGGAGGGGAACATCACACACTGGGGCCTGTTGGGGGGTAGGGGGATAGGGGAGAGACAGCAGGGGGTGGGGGGATAGGGGAGGGATAGCATTAGAAGAAATACCTAATATAGATGACGGGGTGATGGATGCAGCAAACCACCATGGCATGTATATACCTATGTAACAATCCTGCATGCTGTGTACATGTACCCCAGAACTTAAAGTATAATAATAATAAACCAGTATCTTGAATATGCACAGTGCCTAACCATTTTGATGGGCTTTTGAATCCAGTGCCTCATTTTGTCTCTTCAACATCCCTCTGAACTCAATATAACGAGTAGTAATAGCTCCATTGAACATATAAAAAAATCCCTGATATCTGGGAAAGTTTTAACTTAGAAAAAGGTCACATTGCAGATTATTGGCAGAGTTCACATTAGAATCTATTTCTTACTCTGTGGTCCTCGCCAGTATGCCATGGTGTTTCATTCATTGAATTGACCTATGGTGATGTCATAAGCCTTGTTATTTTTGTAAGTGGGGAGACTGGGACTCAGGCATCTGAGTTTTGACCTGGAGGTTAATGGTGTGAGTAGGACTGTAACTGCAGTCTCTTGGATGGATGGGCGGCAAGAAAACCTTTATTTTCTATTTAACTCCAGAAAACAGTTCTGTCATTCTGAACTACAAACATCAACTATGGTTTTTTGGGGGGGCAATGTTATTAAATTTTTTGAGATGGAGTCTCCCTCTGTCACCCAGGCTGGAGTGCTGGAGTGCAGTGGCATGATCTTGGCTCACTGCAACCTCTGCCTCCTGGGTTCAAACAATTCTCCTGCCTCAGCCTCCCAAGTAGCTGGGACTACAGGTACACACCACCACACCCAGCTAATTTTTTTATTTTTAGTAGAGACAGGGTTTTACCATGTTGGCCAGGATAGTCTCGAACTCCTGACCTCAGGTGATCAGCCCGCCTCGGCCTCTCGAAGTGCTGGGATTACAGGCCTAATACAAAATCTTGTGCTGTTGCCCAGGCTGGAGTGCAGTGGTGCCATCTCAGCTCACGCAATCTCCTCCTCCCGGGCTCAAGTGATCCTCCTACTCTCTTATTTATGTGAGATGATTTTGTTGAGGGTGAGGTCAGGGCCAGATACTTGCTTCCTTTTCTGCCACGTCACTACCAGTTCATGTTAGAGCCCACTCTGGAGGCTAATGAATTTTCCTTCTCTCTCTGTGTCCCATCAACCCTAGTCCTCTCTGCCCCTTGGACCCACTCTTCCCAGGACCCCGGGTTCTCAGCTAATGGCTTTCAGTCAGAGGCAGCAGTAGATTCTTTAGGTTCTTCCCAGAGAAACTCCCCATAGCCCAAATCACACATTTATCCTGCAAATATTAACCACTTTTCATAGCACTGCCTCCATGAGTTATTATGCTAACAGCTGCCTCTGCTTCATTGTGCAAAAGATATTTTCCCAGCAAAGGGTGGGGATGCAGGGCAGAAGAGGGTGAGAGGGGAAGAAAATCCCACCCTGTCACGGTCATTTAAAATTATCATATGCGGCCCATTCCCCATTCATTCAACAAACATTTACTTTCTGGCAGCAACTGTGTTATGAGATATAAATATGAATAGAATGCAATGCTCTACCTAAGGGAATTCGTGGCTAAGAAAAAGAAATAGACACAAACAGGTTTGTTGTAAAGCAAAGGGGAATTAGAGCAGGTCCAGCCAAGAAAGGCAGCGGAGACAAGGGACAGGCCTTCCAGGCAGCAGGACAGGGTGAGCTGAGGTGCGGAGGTGGGAAACAGCTTGCTGTGTGTGTTGTCTCACCAGGCAAAGCTCCCTGCAAGAGGAAAGAGGCAGGGAAGTGACCAGCAGAGCCCAGAGGGGCTTGCAAGCCGTGTTAAGGAGCTCAGGGGTGGGGTGGGAACCAAAGGGGTTCGAACAGGGGAACGATAGCAGATGTGCAGTTGTATGGATGGTAGATGTGAGGATGGATTAGATCAGGGCAAAACTGAAAGCAGGGACCAGCCACAAGCAGAACTTCATTCAGAGGAGCGATGTTGAGGGTCTGAACTGAGGCCGTGCAGTGGGAAGAGAAGGATGAGTTAGAAAACAATTGCAGAGGGACTTGGGAGGCCATGGGAGCTAGATGGGGATGAGGGTTGAGGGAGAAGTCGCAGTCTGCAAGGGTCTTTGAGTAGGGCTGGAATCCGTCTCTGGGACTCTCTGCCCAGTGCCCAGAGAACCTCACAGGAGATAAGAAGATGGACAGATGGGGTCGATGGCTGCTCCAGACATTGTCCCCTCCCCTACAATCCCTCATTCAAAGCTGGTGAGGAGTGTGGCCAAGCAGCCCTCACCCTGGGACTGTGGTCCCCAGCAGGGCAAGGGTGGGGAGGATTTGGAAAGTGTGAGATCAGAGTGAAGCAAAAGGCTGTCAATGAAAGGACGGGGAGGGCCAGGCCCGCGTGGTTACCTGTTGGCAGCTTTATCTAATGAATTCTCCCAGTGTGTCTATGGGGACTGGCTACATGTCAGGTGCGTGACAACCGCATATGGCTAGTGACTACGGTGCTGGATAACGAGCACGGCTCTAAGCCTTCCTTGGCTGTTTTTAAAAAAATTCAGTTAAATTAAAATTCCATTTCCAATTTGTCTGCTTGTTCAACCTTAAAATCCATGTGTTTTATCAACAGACCTGTGTTTGATGACACAGTTATTGCCCCATTTTACAAGGGAGAAAATTGAGGCTCAGCAGATAATCTGTGGTCAAGTTACAGACCAGAGTGCTGGCATGTGGAGGGTATTTCCTCCAGTTCAGCGTGACTGTGACATGAGAGAAAGATGCTTCACCACAGCAAGGCCCAAAGGGCTATCAGAGTGGACCAGGGAATAGGCAGCCCGGGAGACCTAAGAAGAACTTCCAGTGACCAGCAAAGAATTCTCAGGAGGTAGTGGAGGGACCCATAAGATGGCTCTGGGCATTCACAAAAGGTGTGAGGGCTTTGGGGTCCTAGGAGGTGCCCTCAGGGTGGGGTAGGGTAGAGGTAGCAAAAGAGGCTGAAAAAGATAATGTTTTTGTTGCAATTTTATTAAACATCCTTCTTAGTTTTTACCTGCATTTATATGCAGGTTAGCAGCCCCTAAAAGCATTCATAAGCTCAGCCTCTGAATCTGTCCCGTCATCCCCACAACCATCCTGGAAGAGTCTTTCATTTTCTCCGTCTCTCTCTCTCTCTCTCTCTCTCTCTCTCAACAGTTGGGAAAACAGTGGCTTCAAAGTTTAAACAACTTGTCTTGGATTGCACAGCTAATAAGAGGTAAAATTGGAATTTGAACCGTAGTACTGTGACTTCAGAGGCCAAGTTCTTAGCTGCTACACTAACACAGAGACCAGAAGAAGCCTTGACATCAGCATAAAACCACAGACATGTGATATAAGGCCAGTAAGAAGGGAGGCTTGGGAGCCTGATAGCTGAAATATGTTGATCACTTTTTCACAGCTTTCTCTTATTATCCTCCCAATACCTCTACGAGGACAGTACAGTTATCACCCCATTCTACAGATGAGGTCACTGAAGCTGAGGTGTTAAGAAACTTGCTCCAGGTCACACAGCTAGTAATGCTTGGGGTCAGGATTTGAATTTAGATTTGTTGTATTCCAAAGTTCACCTACAGTCCCAGCTACTAGGGAGGCTGAGGCAGGAGGATTGCTTGAGCCCAGGAGTTTGAGTTCAGCTTGAACATATTAAGAGCCCATCTTAAAAAAGGAAAAAAAAAGGATGAAATTAATTTTAACAATATACGTATCTAACCCAATATATGAAAATATTGTATTTCAACATGTAATCAATATTTTCAAAGTTAATCATGAATACTAGAACTAGCACATGTGCTAATATGTGCACTACAACACTAATCTCTTACCTGATACAATAGTTAAAATCAAGTGTGGTCCTACCAGAGCAATAAGGTTGTATCTACCAGAAAAATATTTTACACTGCTTCCATTTTTAAATCTGTGTTTAAATTTATTGGTATTAAGTAACATTTAAAACTCAGTTCCTCAGTCACACTGGCTACATTTCAAGTGTTCAGCACCCACATATGGCTAGTGGCTACTAACGAACACAGCTCTAAGCCTTCCTTTGTGTTTTTAAAAAAAATTTAATTCAATTCAAATTCCACTTCCTTTGTTTGCTTCTTTAACCTTAAAAATCCATGTGTTTTAACAGACCTATATTTAAACTTTATAGGTCCCATCACAAAGTGTCAGTGGTTTGGAGGTTCTAGAACCTTCTCTTTGTAACATTATCACAGGTTTGTGGTTGTTAGACTGCTCTTGGTTTGTATTTGAGTTAAACCCTCTGTGTGGTGTTAGACCATGGCAGGCTGTGTTTCCCCTGGAGAGAGGAATAATCTGCTATTTTGGATCCTGTCATGATCCCTGCCCAGAGTCAAAAGTCACTCCCAAGCAGACCGATTTTTACGAGGTCGTGCTCCTCTGATCTTTTCTCCAGGAATGTGATTTTCAGTGGGATAGAGAAAGGCAAACTCCTGAAGAAAAATTTTGCAGGGAAAGCTCAGGCTGAAGTCGAGGAGGGAAGAGGACCAAAGGATGAAGGGTTGCCATCTCTGAGGGAGATCCACTCCCACACCTCAGGAGGCATTGTGGGATGGTCAAAGCGGGCAGGAAGAAAGGGGGTCTTTTAAAGAAACTTAGGGCCGGGCACAGTGCCTCACACCTGTAATCCAGCACTTTGGGAGGCTGAGGAGGGCGGATCATGAGGTCAGGAGTTCAAGAACAGCCTGGCCAACATGGTGAAACTCGGTCTCTACTAAAAATCCAAAAATTAGCTGGGCATGGTGGCGTGCACCTGTAATCCCAGCTACTCGAGAGGCTGAGGCAGGAGAATTGCTTGAACCCAGGAGGCAGAGGTTGCAGTAAGTGGAGATGGTGTCACTGCACTCCAGCCTGGGTGACAGAGAAAGACTCAGGAAAAAAAAAGAGAAAAGAAAGAAAGAAAAAGAGAGAGAAGGAAAGAAAGAAAGGAAGGAAGGGGGGGGAGGGAGGAGGGAGGGGGGAGGGAGGAAGGGAGGAAGGAAGGAAGAAGGAAGGAAGGAAGGAAGGAAGGAAGGAAGGAAGGAAGGAAGGAAGGAAGGAAAGAAACTTACTTAGGCAGAAAAGTTAAAAT
The DNA here is from genome assembly GCA_963573385.1 of Cacajao melanocephalus. Classification (NCBI taxonomy): domain Eukaryota; kingdom Metazoa; phylum Chordata; class Mammalia; order Primates; family Pitheciidae; genus Cacajao; species Cacajao melanocephalus. Next base: position 3,226 of record CAUYLG010046749.1, on the reverse strand, counting down.
GGATACAGAACAGCAAACTCCAGGACTTCCGCAGCTACTGGGAACCAGCACAGGGCTGGCACCTCCACTGACCTCTCTTTGCTATTCTAGAATATTTTAATGAGACACACCCAAAATATGTTTAGCATCACACCACCTGCTGCTTCTCACGGCCAGCATGATTTGTCATCAAATCTGATCCCAATGTTTGCCGTATTATTGGATATCCCGTGAAACAGAATCTAAAAATATGTATATTTTTCCCTTTAAATCGGTCTTAACCTTACAACTAGGGTTGCCGTAACATTGTTATCTATTTCATTTTACTTTCTGGGATTAGGTAATAATATTAAATTCCCCTTCTCATGTTAGTCTCTGTTTGAACTTGGCCTGGTATTTGAAGAATATATTTAGAAGTTAAAGCGTGCTGCTTTTCGCCCCATGCAAGCCAGTTAGGGATCATAGATTTGTGGGATCTCATGACATTTTCTGTCCTGAACTGAACACATCCAGTCTCTCCAAATTGAACTTCCTCAGCTGAGGTTATTTTCGTCTCAGAGAATTTCTCAAGTGCTGTTTCTGTGTTGGAGGATAAAGGGATAGAGGAATCACAGCTGCCTAAAGTCAGCGCCTCTTTCAGTACAGGCCTTCCTTGCCTCCAGGACTTGAAGTCTTCCTTTAGTGGAGGGCAGCTTCTCAATGGAAGAGGGCAGGATTGATGGAGAAGTTGAAGCAGCAGGTTCCCCTGGGCTCATGCTTTTCTCTTGTGTGGCCGCTGTTACAGGGACCTTCAGACATGTTTTAGGAAAGCCAATTAAAGCAGAAAAGGCCCTTAGAACCAAGTCGATTGCCCCCAGTATAGCTGTTCAACTTTGAGAGAGCAGCTGGGTGCTTCTTGTGCCCCTGATAGTGCCAGCTTGTTCATGCTGCCTTAGGCTTTCCTGTAAGATTTTTGAGAACCCTTGTTATATCTAGTTTAGTGAAATATATTGATCAGAACAAAAAGGGCTGATGTACTGACTCCAGGATCAATCCACAGAGAGAACCATACATTTCTATTTTTTAGATTCTGCAAAGCACCCAAGTCAAACAGGATTATTTCCAGGGTCATGACCATGCAGCATTTTATCTGTGAAGGACAGATAGTTTAAGACCTTTATTTCCATTTGATTAAATATGGAAATAAATAAACAACCAATTTATTTTCAGAAATGTACATCATTTCTTAAATTAGAAAGCACCTGATTTTCTTCTTGCTTTCATTTTGTAACTGCTGTGTGCTATTTTGATTCTCTAGAAAGAGTTAAACTTCTCATAGACATTAAACCCAAGTGGAAATAGTTGGCCCAAGGCCTAAACTTGTTCTTTATGAGAAATACAAGACTCTGAGGGATTTTAGCCTTTTTAGAATTATCACAGAATATGTATAGGAAGCATGACATTGGCAGAAGGGGAACATAGGTGCCTTTTACCATTTTTATATGGACATGGATTCTGGGTTTTACAGATAGGGAAATATTGTATGAGTCCATGGGGATATGTAGTGAAATAGAGAGGGAGAAAGGGGCGGGGTAGGGGGACAGAGAGAGAGGGATTATTTTGTACTTTCAGACTGAGCAGTATACCCAAGTCAGAGAAACAGGAGTATAAAGGCAAGTAGAGAATAATCTGGAATAATGTCATTATTGTTTGTTCTTTTTACTTCTTTATTGGGCATCTCAGAGAGAGAACACAGTTTCTCAAAGTGGATGGAAGGCGTATTCAAAAATTTTAACCCAGAATAACCAAAACAATCTTGAAAAAGAACAAAATTGAAAATTCATACTTCCTAATTTTAAAACTTACTACAAGGCTTAAGTAATCAAGACAGTGCAGTGCTGGCATAGGCTAGGCATAGAGACCAATGGATCAGAATTGAGCTTCCAAAAATAAACCCATACATCTATATGGTAATTGATTTTCAAATAGAATGTCAAGCCCATTCAATAGGATAAGAATGTTTCTTTTCAACAAATGGTGCTGGTCCAGCTGCTTTTCCACAGGCAAACAAATGAATCTAGAACCCTACTTCACACCATACATAAGAATTAAAATGGATCAAAAGGCCCAAGTGTAAAAGCTAAAAGTATAAAACCCTTAGAAGAAAACATAGGTATATATCTCTGTGACCTTGGATTTGACAATGGTTTTGTTATGTTTTGTTTGAGATAAAGTCTTGCTCTTGTCACCCAGGCTAGAGTGCAGTGGTATGATCTCGGCTCACTGCAACCTCTGCCTCCCGGGTTCAAGCGATTCTCCTGCCTCAGCCTCCTGAGTGGCTGGGACCACAGGCATGGGCCACCACACCTCGCCAATTTTTGTATTTTTAGTAGAGATAGGGTTTCACCATGTTGGCCATGTTAGTCTTGAACTCCTGGGTTCAAGCCATTCTTCTGTCTCAGCCTCCTGAGTGGCTGGGACCACAGGCGTGGGCCAACACACCCAGCCAATTTTTGTATTTTTAGTAGAGATGTGGTTTTCACCATGTTGGCCATGCTGGTCTTGAACTACTGACCTCAAGTAATCCGCCTGCCTCGGCTTCCCAAAGTGCTGGGATAACAGGTGTGAGCCACCATTTCCAGCCGGCAGTCATTTCTTAGTTATGGCACTAAAAGCACAAACAACTAAAAAAAGAGAGAGAAATCAGACTTCATCAAAATTAAACATTTTTGTATGTCGAAGGAGACTATCAAGAAAGTAAAGAAAAAACCTACAGAATGGGAGAAAATATATGCAAATCATATTTGATAAGGGTCTAGTATCTAACATATATGAAGTAGTCTTACAATTAAACAATAAAGAGACACATAGCTCAATTTAAAAGTGGGCAAAACATGGGAATAGGCATTTCTCTCCTACATGAATGGCTAGTACACACAGGAAAAGATGCTCTACATAATTAGCCATCAGGGAAGTAAAAATCAAAACCACATTAGATACCACTTCATACTTACTAAGATGGTATAATACATTTCTTTTAAATATAGAATAACAAGCATTGGCATGGCTGTGGAGATTGGAACCCTCATATATTGCTAGTGGGAATATAAAATTGTGCAGCCACGACTGCATTCTAGCCTGGGCAATAGAACAAGAATCCCGTTCTCTCTCCCTCTTTCTCTTCCTCTTTCTTTCTCTCTTACATTCTTTTTTTCTTTCTTTCACTGTCACTTTCTTTCCTCTCTTTTTCTTTCTTTCAAAAATAAAA
>CAUYLG010046747.1:0-28698 GCA_963573385.1 Cacajao melanocephalus | reverse complement strand
CATGAATGGCATTGTAACCTCTGTGACCTGCACATACACCCCAGATGAGTTTCTAGAAGAAACGATCAACCCTGCGGAGCCTAACTAACTTGATACATTCTCTATTGTTTCTTATTCCAGCCTCAATTGACAAGGCCATTGGACTTTGTAACTGACCTTAGACAACTTCATAACTCCAGACCCTATGACCCCCTCCCAGCTTGCAAACCTAGGACCTGATCCCAGCTTGCAAAAAACTGCCCAAAACTGTAACTTCTGTAACTTTCCACTGCTAACCCCAAATCTATAAAACCAGCTCCTATTCCTCTGCCCTTTGCTATCTCTCTTTTCGGACTCAGCCTGCTTGCACCCAGGTGAATAAACAGCCATGTTGCTCACATAAAGCCTGTTTAGGGGATCTCTTCATTCAAAGCCCATGTTTTAACAATTTAACTTCAAAGAAAACTTGTAAGAATTTCTGTTCCTGATCCAATTATTTCCCCCAAGTAATTATTTATTGCCCCTCAATAGAATTTCTCTTCTCCCTCCTCCCATAATCTGTTTTACCAGAATCTAAGCCCACCTTTTTTCTACAATCTCAAGATGGTATACAAGCTTCGATACCTTATTGTGAGGAGGTCTTCATTCTGAAGATTCTCATATATAAATGTTAAATAAATTTGTATGTCCTTTCTCCTATTAATTAATGTGCCTCATGTCAGTGATTTTTCATGAGTCTTTAAAGGAGCAAAGACGTTGGCCCTCACAACATCAAGATTCTCTTTCCCAGAAGGCACAGAACCAGTAAACAGCCATCATATCACTAAAAGAATGTTGTTGCTTTAATAAGGTCTTTTTCTGTCCAAGTGTGTTTTTCACAACTAGTCTGATAAAAAGTTATTTACTCTGAGGACTAAACTCTTATTTTTTTTTTATCTTGCCCACATTCCTATCTAAGTGGTCTGAGAAGTCATGCTGCACAAATCATAAATTCTCATTAGATGGGTTATATTTAATCCTATATATTGTGACTTACTTTCCAGCCTGACTCTGGCATAACATTACAAGACAAGGAAGAAAATCAAAATATTTTACCCCCAAACATGTTTCTTTGCCATACTTTGAAATGACCCTGCAAAACTGTTCTTTGTGGGGGAAAATTTGCATCTGTAAAGAATCTCTATTAATACAGCTAGATCTTTTTCTTCCAGACCCTCCCAATCTAAAGAGATTAACTAAGAGCTGAATAGGAGACACTTGTCATCAACTGTCTCTAAGGGAAGTCACTATAAGACTTCAAAAGAATTTTGGTTTCCACAGTCTTTATCTTAACCTGAACATTCCCTTTCTATCAATCCCAGGTCTTTGAACAAATTCAAACAATCTTTCAATCAGAAAATTTTTAAATTTACCTATAGCCTGAGAGCCCCCACTTTGAGTTGTCCCACTTTTCTGGACCAAAGCAATGTATTTCTTAAATGTTTGATTGATGTCTCATGCTTCTCTAAAATGTATAAAACCAAGCTGTACCCCAACCATCGTGGGCACATGTTCTCAGGACCTTCTGAGGGCAGTGTCACAGGCCATGGTCACTCACCTTTGGCTCAGAATACATCTCTTTACATATTTTACAGAGTTCAGCTCTTTTCGTTAACAACTCCTAACACCTAGCTGAAATCACTTTACAGAGAAAGGACTTTTGAAGGACATAAAGAAAAAGGGGGCATATGGGATTTTAAGTGCCAGCTGAAATTTAAAGAGTTAAAACATAGATGAGGCCAAAAAAATCACCAGAGTAAACAAGAACAGTAAAGGAAAGAAAGGAAACAAAAACAGATTTTCAAATTTTGAAAACTTGCTGAGGATTCAAACAACTTTAACCCTGTAATTGGGTTGGGTTGCTTTAAAATATGCTTTAAAAATATTACCACTGTCAGAGACCAGAATATGCTATTTCAAAATATGACTGTAGAAAACCAGAATATGCCACTGCAAAATATGACTGTAAGAGACCAGAATATGCCACCCCAAAATATGACTGTAGGAGGCCAGAATATGCCACCTCAAATATGCCTCTTTGGCATAAGAATTACTTTGAGCTGATTATTTTGAGAAACAGCAGACACAGGAAAAGCTCTAAAAACAGAGTAGAAGTTACCCTTTTATAAGGGAAATTTACATTTATAAAGAAAAATCTCCATTTGTAATGGTGTCTCATCAATGGAGAAGGTACTGAGTTTAACCTACATAACATAACTTATTCTTGTTTAATGTACTTTTCTTGGTCTCCTCCCTGTAACTGACTTTGCCAACACCCTTCTTTCTTTGATTTAGCTTAAGGTGATATTTAACCCTGACTCTAAGCCACCACTTTGAATTACACATTGTTCTGGGTATCTCTCATGTACATATGAAATATGAATGTTAATAAACTTTTTTTTTTTTTGCTTCTGTTAATTTGTCTTTTGTTACAAGGACCCTAGCCAAGAAGTTATCAGGGTAGAGACAAAATTACTTTTCCCTACTCACACAACTTATATTTTAATATGTACCACTAGCTGGCTGCAGGATCAATTTCTTCTAGTTTCCACATTAAATTTCCTGTCTGCATGGAAAAAAAATTGTTTTAAAGTTCAATATTAATCTTCTCATTGCATTGTTATAGGAGTTATTAAGAAATTATTTTAGGCAGATAGAGAGGAAATGGGCTGCTTGGAAAGTTTGTATTTTCTTTAAAGCAGCTGCAGAAATGTTTCCTGTCTACCAGGAAAGCCCCAAGTCTTAGAGCTGGGCTGCCAATCTTTGATATGCAAATACAGGCCAGGAGAAACTGGGTCCACCCAAACATGGAAATTCTGTCTTCTTCCTTACCCCCACGTATTCCCATGTGTGTAGAACATCACATCATGGCGTCCTGCATTTGCATATTAAAAGGTTAGGGTGAGAGGACCAGTTTTTTTTTTTTGCGGGCTACATGAGTGACATGCCTGGTCAAATCAATCCCCTGAGCCCTATGCAAATCAGACGCCACCTCCTCCAGCCTCCCTCTGTCTCTGTATGGGGAACTTCTTCCTCCTTACTTGCCAATTAAACTCTCTCTCCTTAAAACCCCTCCATGTGTGTCCATGTCATTTTATTTAATTTGACTCAAGACAAAGAACCTGTGTTCCTCCACTTATCAGAGCCATATCAGTGTGTACTCTATTCTGAACTAAAATTATGAACATACTGTTTCTTTTTTAAAAGTAAATTACATGAGACATTAGAAGTAAGTTCATAGGTTTATCAGTCTTTCAACCTTTATAAGACTCCTCACCTTTGGAGCATGAAAATTCCTCACCATGTAACTGCCCAATGGGTGCACCTTGCCCATTACCCAGCTAGTGATAGAGAAAGAGTAATTCATTCAGAGCCAGCTGTGCGGGAGACTGGAGTTTTATTATTACTCAAATATGTTTCCTTGAGCATTTGGGTATCAGAGTTTTTAGGACCACTTAGTGGGTGGGGGAAGCCAGTGAGCCAGGAGTGCTGATTGGTCACATAGGAGATGAAGTCATAGGGAATTGAAGCTGTCTTCTTGCACTGAGTCAGTTCCTGGGTGGGGGCCACAAGATCGAATGTGCCAGTGTATCCATCTGGGTGGTGCCAGGTGCTCCATCAAGTGCAGGGGTTTGCAAAATATCTCAAGCACTGATCTTGGGAGCAGTTTAGGGAGAGTCAGAATCTTGTCGCCTCCAGCTGCATGACTCCTAAACCATAATTTCTAATCTTGTGGCTAATTTGTTAGTCTTACAAAGGCAGTCTAGTCCCTGGGCAAGAAGGAGGTTTCTTTTGGGAAAGGGCTGTTATTGTCTTTGTTTTAAACTATAAAGTAAGTTTCTCCCAATGTTAGTTCAGCCTATGCCCAGGAAGGAACAAGGACAGCTTAAAGATTAGAAGCAAGATGGAGTCAGGTTAGATGTCTTTCACTGTCTCAGTCATAAGTTTGCAAAGGTAGTTTCACGCAGATGAACATTAAATGTCTTCTTATACTTCAAAGTACTTGAATCTCTTTTCTGAACTTCTCACTTCGATTGACATTTTGTGCTTGAAAATCCCAAGTAACCAGTAGAAGTAAATTATCTATAAACAAGTGAAAGACTGATCTTGGATCAAGCAATAGATGAAAGAGACAAGCTGTAAAATGAGAATGGCTTACAAAGAGAAGGCAAGCATTTATGATCAGAGAATGTTGTGACACTGTAAGAAGTTAATGAGAGCCCCTAAAAGAGATAAAAATAACTGTCCCTACAAACCAAGAAAGATAAGATGCCTAAGCTGCTGGCTAAGATTCCTTATTCTTACTGAATTTTCTATTTAAGTAATATGCTGAGTAGAGGGTTTTGCCACATGTCCATGGGTACTAGGGTTACTAAAGGGATATGTCAGTTAAAAGAAAAAACAAAGGCTATACTCTCGCTCACACTGTAAAAATCAAAACTTTATAAAATGTAATCTTTTAGAAAAGGGAGCCAACCTGTGAAAGGAATGAAAGCACAGCCACCTTTTCCTTTTTAGCTAATCTTATTTATTTATTGTAATTTAACAGCAAGATGGGCAGCTGGACTTAAAGAGCAAATGAAGCTCATCTGTAGCAACAGAGATTCCCTCTTCCTTCCAGATTAAAATGGAGAGACCTGAAGCTTTTGCTATTTAATCGGATTGTTGGTTTCAGGGAGATAATCAATGTTGTCAATAAGAACTATCTAAATATAGGGCCATGACAGAGTAAACAATACGTAAGGGAGTAAATTACATTTCACTTGAAACGCTTGGGTTCTGCAATTGCACTTTTTTATCCTGTAAAACTGTGTACACTTCTGGCAGAGTGCAAATTATGATAAATCTTTTTCTATTAAATACACTTAGGGTTCTGGGACTTTCCATTTTCCCACCTGGAAAAAGACTCCCTGGTACCCCTCCATCCTCTTACACCCTCCCCCATCTTTAATGCAACATTGTACCACCCTAGCATTTAACACTTCTGAAAGATGAATTATACCAGTGTCTTCTTCAGTCAGCAAAAATACGCAGGCTATGTAACTAGAGAAAGACGCAGATTTTACAAATGCTTGTCATCATATTTAGCATAGAGGTAAGAGTCTTCTTAAATAATACCTTTACGTTTCTCTTTCTCTGGCCTATGAACTTGAGATATAAGTAGTTTGCAGCTGTAGACTGTTAATTATCATCCTTGGCAATCATTTGCATTTATATAGCGCCTTTTACAGGAGCAAATCAAATCATTAAAGCTATTATACTAATGAATGCAAGGCAGTAAGTGTCATTACTTCCATGTATGTGGTGATGCAGTGAGGGTCTCAGAGGAACCCAGAGAGGAGCAAATTCAGTTCAGGTCACCCAGGTACCTTCCCAGATTCAAATCGTTCCCATGGAGCTCAGAGACCTGAGAGAAATTCCCCAAAACTTCGATGAGGTCATTTCTGAGCCTAATATAATAAAAAAAAATTATTTTCTAAAATTGTTGGGAAGCCCCAAGTTTACATTTGTGACCGATAAGCCCTGTGTATCAGCCTGTATCTGGAGGAGTCCAGCAGTCTTTTCTTGTAAATATATATCTTCATCAATAAATCCCCAAATTGCATCAGAGGTGTGTTGTTCCTGACACTGAGGAACTAGACATTTTGCTTAATCATGCTCATCAGATTGAGTCTTTGAAAGGTTTTAGAATTGTAGACTCTCAAGATTAAAACTGACATTAAGGTTATCTGCTTTGATCCTCTCTGAATTTCCTCTATGGCAGTCTACCGATAGGTCCACTAGCTTCTATTTAATTCCAGATATACAGCCAAACAATCACTAATGAAAGAAATTCATTTTTTAGGAAAAAGTGTCTTATTTATTCAGTAGGTTTTAATAGATACTTATAAAATTTTGCATAATGCCTTGCCAGTGCCACAGCCTGAGGATCCAGAAAAAAACAAAACAAAACAAAACAAAACAAAACAAAACAAAAAAAACAAAAGAATACAGTTCCTATACTCAGGAACGTTTGCCAAATCCCTGTTTACCAGGCTGTTAGGATCCCAAAGCAGGTTGAGGAAGAATGATAACTGCTTTCCCTGAGCACTACGCCCAAGAGGCTGTGAAAGTCTGTTGGACTATCTTTTTACTTCTGGTAAACATATTCCAGACATTTCAACAAAACATTCCCTTGAAAGAAAAAAGTCATTTTCTCTGCCACTTGAACTTTTAAATCCTAAAACTTTCTCTGCTCAGCCTTGTGCTTACCTAAACTGTTTCTGAATTCAGTAATCATTTTTTGGGCTGTTTTATAAATACTGTTTAACAGCATTTTCTCCTGGCTTAGGAGTAGGAAGAATACTGGTTCATGTATTTTTCCCATTGCCTCAAGCATGTGCCACCAGCATACAGACTTTCTCAAAGTCAAAAATGGAAGCCTTGAAGTAACAATAGCAAAGAAACATAACATTTACATTCTCAGTCTAGTAACTGTTTTATTTTCTGGGTTTTTTTTCTTTTTATTCAGTTGGTGGGGGCATGGTGGGAGTGGGTCAGACTATTGGATCTCCAGCTAACTCTGGGAATTGGAATGAGTTAATACATACTCCCACACCAATATTTTCATTACACCCTCCCTCAGGCATTTCTTTGAGGCTCAGTGGCATTTCCCAAGCAATCAAAAACAATTAAATGATTATTGTTCTGGTTCTCTGCTACTTTACTAACTGTCACATTAAGATGACAGATGCTTTCTTATTTATCCCAGGGCAATTTCTTTCTAACAACTCAATAGAATTGTCTGAAAGATGAGATGGCAAGGTCATAAAGACAGGGGAAGAGGCTGGCTATTTAGGTAGGGTCTAATAGAGTCTCCGGGATTCAGGATTTGGTCTCGCCAGACCCCAGATTACCATACCACAGATACGGCATCTTGACATGTTGAGCATCCTAAGCAGAAGGAAATTGACAAATCCACAGTAGCAGCAAGGTTGTCACTCTGACTTTCCACCTTTATGCCCTGAAGCAGGTCATGAAAGAAGACTCTATTTCTACTGAAAGTAAGTCATAAGACTCTCATTCTGGAGGGTCTTTACTCTTCATCTAGAAACCAAGAAGGATTTGAAAAAAAAGACCTTGTTAAGTTCCTTCCAGCTTATTACAATTAGATCACACTCTGTCTTCCAATTACATTTCTGCATGACTATCCATAAAAGTATGGTTTTCCATAGATCTTTGGATCTTTATTTCCGAATGCTTCTGTGTCCTGTAAAACTACTAAATAAATTTATATATTTTTTCTTACTAATCTGCCTTTTGTTACAGAGGCATCAGCCATGAACCTTGCGATGGGTGAGGAGAAAAATATTTTTTCTCTCCTACAATCTTCAACGTTAAATAATTTTTTTTTCCATACCAAGAGTTCACTGGGGCCTTGGGACTAAACTTGTAAGCCATTTCATAAGACATCAAAATATAAATTGAATTTCTAAGCATTAATTTTCAAAGGAAAATATAGCTTTTGGTGATTAGAATACTTTGTCTAAGATTTTAAGGGACCTATTTGCTAGTGTCAGTGTGCACAGAAAGATAAATATTAAAAGACTTGACTATAAGAACACATATAATATACTCTAAGAATAAAATAGAACAGCGCTAATGGAGTGCACTGTAGAGTTAGAAACCAGCAGTTTAAATCTCAGCATCACCAGTTGCTAGCTATGAAATTAATTACTTTGCATCGCAATTGGTTTATCAGCAAAATTAGTATAAGAATAGTTCCTAATTCATGTGTTGTGAGAAACAAATGAACACAGAACACAGCTCTGAGTAAGCACTCAGTATTTATTAGATTTGTTTCTGAAATCACAGTAAAAAGATTTGCACAGTCTAAAGCCATATTTCACCCAAAGTCTGATGAACTCTCTGAGATCACAGTGCAATTTACTACTCCATTGCTTCGTAACTGCAGTTTACCAGATTCACATTCTTCTCCTTTGGGTAACTTTACCTAAGTTTTCCCTGATTCTTACCATTTCTCACCACACGCCAGGCAAACTCTTCATTATTCTAAAACGCAGCTTTTTTCTTAAGCCTCCTCCTTTTGTCTTCATTATTGGTTTGAGATGTTGCCAAGTTTTCTCCACTATCTATTTCTGAACTACCACTTAGCGTGAGACTTTTTTTAGAGATGGACAGTTATTGATTAATGAGTGATTTGTACTAGGTTCAATTTAAAGCTAGATTTAAATTATCATCCAGAAACTAGTCTCTGAGAGCCCTTGGGTATGTAAAACCCCCTCTGTGTTTACTAGAACTAGAGTATTCTAGAGCTGTGCTCTCCAATAAGATGGTCACTTATTCCACTGGACTACGGAGCATTAATCCACATGGAGTGTGTTGTAAGTGTAAAATGCACCTCAGGTTTCAGGCTTTAGTATAGGAACAAAACGTAAACTACACCATAAATAAATGTTAGTATTAATTACATGTTAAAATAGACTATTGTTGATTTTTGGGTTTAACAAATACATAAATGATTAACTGTATTTGTTCCTTTTTACTTTTTAAATGTGATTATTAGAAAATTTATAACTACATATATGGCTCACATTATATTTCTGAGACAAGACTACTCTAGCAAGAGAAATGAATTTCTGTAAGGTTGTTTAATATAACTTTCCTAAATTGAACATTTGATATGCACACTAGGACCTAGCATTTTTACTTTTAGGAATAATTTTGATATAATCAAAATAAATGAACAATGATGTTCATCACAACACTATTTTGCAAACAACCTAAAATATTTACCCACAGGGAAATGACTGGCTATATTAGTATACATCCACCCTAAGGAATGCCTTGCAGCCCTTTAAACTAAATGGATCAATTACTGTTTCTTTTAGTTAGCAACTGCTGCTTTCCCTGCCCAGCTTCCATTCCCCCAAACCTCACTTTTAAAAAAAAAAATTACCCTAATTTTCTCTGGAAAATCACTCCTCCGTATTCTCAGTCTTTACTCTTTGGGCTAGTCCTACCTTTAAGATGCAGAGGGCATGTAATCTAAGTTTGGCTAATTTGCATATTTATCCTCTAGCCTCAGTAATTAGTTTAAGAGTGGGCACTTGCTTGATGTCAGTACAGAACAAATCTGGACTTTCAAAGAACTGGACTTAAAGGTAAGAAGATTGTTATAAGCCTGTTGATATTTGCAGCCAGTTGTCCTCTTCTCAGTGACTACACATATGTGAAGTCAGTCCAATTGTTATAGTGTTACCAATGTACCACAACGTAGCTGTCTTTCACTGTGAGGTGTCACCTGGAGTTCTTTGTCTCACAACCAAGAGAAGTAAGGAACGCGGAGCAAAAGTTTAATAAGCGAAAGAAGAAAGCTCTCTGCAGCAAAAAGGGGGCCTGAATGGGTCGCTCTTTTTACAGTTGAATTTAAAGGCTTTTATAAAAAACTGATGAGGGCTGGGTGTCTCATTTGCATAAGGCACAGATTTCTGGTAGCTCCATCCCTCTCCTCCTAGTGTGTATGTGGGTCCTTAGCTTGAGTTACTCCATATTGCTTTGTTCCCCTTACTGCACACATGCTAGGGGATGGAATTTTCCATTGCTGGCATGTCTGGTCATGTCGCTTGTGTAGTCTTTCTTATCTGTGCTGCAGTAAGGCCCCTGCACAAACTCCCTTATCTGTGCCTATAGCTTGATTTTTCAGGTTGTTCTTTTGTTTGAAAGAATTCAACCAAGGACCCACCCTAACTGGCTGCTTGACCGTTTTCTTCTTTTGTCCTCTCTCACAGTCAAAGCTAATCTTGGTACTTTCAAAGAATTGAATCTGACGATGACAGGATCACATATAACATTGCTGATATTTCTAGCTAAATTGTCCCCTTTTTGTGACCAAAGCCCGTGCCCTCGTGGAATCAACAGGTTAAGGTAATGTAGAATGCTTTAGAGCAAGTAAAATAGACTAATAAAATAGAGACAGGGTGAGGAGGGGCCTACTTTATCTAACATTGTCAGAGTAGACATTTCTAAGAAGATGACATGTGAGCTGAGAACTAAATTGAAAAAAAAAACAGATACATGAAGGAAAATATGGATGATCATAGGCAAAATTTCTAATGAAGGAAGGGCCTAAACATGTCTGAGTATTAAAAGGGAGTCTGCTGGGGCTAGGGAACCAGACAAAAAATATTGAGAGAATAAATTATAAAGATAGGCTACATCCAGATTATGTAAGGTCTTGCAGACTTTACATTTGAAGTTTATTCTATTTGAAGTGCAAAGCCGTTGGAAAATTTTAAGCAGAAAGGTGATGTCCACAAAGCATAGTGAAAAATATTTTGTGTTTTGCTCTCATAATAGATTTTCTATAGTCAAGTATCTTAAGCTCACTATAAGGAAAAAAATAAAGATATATTTATACATACACTTCAGAGTAATCTTATTTGTGAAATTTCTAGCAGTCATAATTCTCACTACCATTATTATTATTTTTGAGACACAGTCTCATTCTGTCACCCAGGCTGGAGTACAGTGGTGCAATCTCAGCTTACTGCAACTTCTGCCTCCCAGGTTCAAGCGATTCTCATGCCTCAGCCTCCCCAGTAGCTGGGATTAGCCACCACATCCTGCTAATTTTTATACTTTTAGTAGAGATAAGGTTTCACATGTTGCCCAGGCTGGTCTTGAACTCCTGACCTCAAGTGATCCACCCATCTCAGCCTCCCAAAGTGCTGAGATTACAGGCATGAGCCACCATACCTGGCCTATTATTAATTTTTAAAACATGATAATTATGCCAATTACTGTTTAAATGTGATATTGCATGAAGCAGAACTATAGTGTTTCTCCAGCCTAGTTCCCATTCAATCTGACCAGTGTTCTGGAGGTGAGGACAACAGAAATAAAGGAGTTGGGAATCAAAAGGTTGGAGAGTGTTCTAGAGGAGAAACAACTAAGACAACCACGCAAATGAATAGTCCTAGAGGTTCTGTTGCAGAAATCAAGCCAGGTCGAAAAGAAAACCTGGCAACAAGATAATGCTTTAAATGATACTTCACATTTGATATGGATTTGTTTTTTCTTTTGCTCCCAGCTATAACAACACCCTATTCTTGATACCACATCTGCAGGAAACCAAAAAAACATTTTTTTTTCTCTTAAGCAGATGTGTAAATGCCATTTTGTTTTTACTAATGGCTGAAAACACTTGTTTACCCAACCAATCCACTTAGGCATAGGTAATAGATATTGAAAACAAACTAAAATTAAATTAAAATTCCAGAGAGCTTGGTGAAAAATTGCGAGTTGCTTTTCAGCAAGTAACTTAGCCTCAGGTTTTCCATTTTAAGCACATTCTATGATCTTAAGTGGTGGCCATTTTTTAAGCCTTCTTCAATATGCAGTGCCCTATCACTAGTTCCTAGAACTGCATCCTGCTCCTCTACATCAAGCAAAACCTATGCCTGTCTTTTCCTCACAATAAGTGAATATGACTAAGTAGAGGTGCTAAACGTATCTGTGGTTATATATATTTTCTAATGAAACTTAAACTTTTTATTGAACAAACATTTATTGAGCACTTATGTTATTTGCAAAGTGCTACTTATAAGAAATACATGTTAAAAAAAAAAGCAAGATCTCTGTTCAAGGAGCTCAAACAATCATTAAAGCACAGTGGGATAAGTGATATAAAGTGATGTAATATCTATTAGATATTACAGAAGCATAGAAAGGTTATATGGGAGTACTTCCTGAAGATGATTGATGCTTGAACTGATCCTTGAAAGATACATAAGAAATAACCACAGTAAGAAGCAGCGAGGGACACTCCAGGGAGAGGCAGGACAAAATATGAAGTGTGAGACAATCCATTGTTAATCTGATTGTGTATGTCAAGCATCTGGCAATAAATGGAAAGAAGAAAACACATTTAGGCCTCTTAAATCCCTAAAATCAGTAAATAAAGTCTACAGGTAATATGCTGATGCAGAAAACATAAAACATGAATAGAAACCAATATAATCAAAAGCTTAAGGGGTTTAATAGACTATCCAGTTAAGTAAAATGACATCCATTATATTTCTAGTGTGTTCCAATATTTAGTTTTTAGATTAATCCATTAGTTTAAAAATATTATAGTCTGCTTTATCCCAATGCTATTTTGAAGCAATCTTATAAACATTCAAATCAATCATTAAATAACAAGATAATACAAAGTAAAGGGGATGAAGGATAAATCATACATAATATTTATGCAATACCTTTATGCTATAAGACCTGTGGTTCCATAGGTCACCAGCTATCCCTTCAAGGAAACCTGATATGAGCATAGTAGCTGGAAAACATCTTCTAGTTACCACATCTTTGCATCCTCTACCTCGCAGTCTTTTCCCCAAGGCCATGCTGCCTCTGAGTTGCTCAAAGCTGATAAATGAACTTGGTGGGGATATTATAGCTGGGCCATTTCTGCTAACAGGAGACTTCTTTGATAGTTAATCTTTACTTTGCAGCTCCCCCTTGTCTGGGGTGAGACCCTTCCCCAGAAGTACATCATAGTATGAAGCTTTTGCTAACCAATCATTCTTCCTTCCCTCTCCTCTTTCCCAGGTTTCAGACCTGCATCATCGTCTGAAAAATCTCTCTGCCTACTCTTTCACTCTCTCCCCTTTATGTTTACAGGCATTGCTTCCAATACATCTCTTGCATGGTTAATTCTATTTTGTCCTCTGTTTCTTGGAGAACTCGGATATAAAATTCTTATACTTCCTAGAAAAGTTGGGGAAACAGGCTTTAAAATATCTAAAGGCATTAAAAAGTTATCAGACAACAAAATTTTGAGGGCTGGGTTTTCGGGTATGGTGGGGCAGAAGGAAAGCCAAAGAGATGAGGTTGGCAATTAGTACTATGTTTTCTCTTGAGGAATTTGCTAACTCTAAAAGTATTTTTGGAAAGTTTGAGAATGTAGGCAGAGATATTGGTTGACAGAAAGGACTAAGAGAACGGAAACTGGAGTTCAGGACCCACTAAGCAGGAAGGATTTTAGCAGATGCTTAGGTTTCTGCTGGGACTCTAAAGGGTCAAGCATAGGAATAAGGGTGAAAGCTAAGAGAAGGACTAAATCTCAGCTTCAAATTTTCTCAGACCTTTACTGTATCAAGATGATCTGGTATTGCTATTGTCCCCAGCTAGATACAAGCCAGAAACAAAATTAAAACCTTTTTTTGGAGAGTGAAAACATCTAGAGTCTCAAATTATGTTTATAATTTTTACATTTAATGTCATTCAATAAAAGCCCCAAACATACAAAGAAAAAAGATTTAATCAAAAACCAAGAAAAAGAACAAATACAATTTCTGCCAGGGGTATATATAAGCGAATTTTCAAATCCACTCTGAAACTCTGATAAATATGTTCAAGTAAATAAAATGCAAGGTGGACAGTTTAGGCAGAGTACTGGCAACTGTATCAATTAGAAATCCTAGTACTGAAAAATATAACAAAGTGATATATATAATAAATACATTACATATTTTAATATACTATATATAATAAATATATAACACTTTATTATATTTTTATAATATATAAAATTATAATTTATATATTTATTATATATTACTTTCTCATATAAATATATAACAAAAATAATGTAATATAAAATATAAAGATATAATAAAGTAAAATTCAATCAGTGGCATTAACAAATTAGACACATATAAAGTAAGAATTTGTAAACTGCAAGGTGGTTCAAAAAATAAATCTAGACTAAATCGTTGAGAGGCAAGATGAAAGAAAATTTAAAAAGAAGTAGAGAAATATGTATTATTTGAATAAGGATTATCAAACAAGTAATTGGAGTATTAGAAGCAAAAAGGAAAAAGACTGGGTCAGAACAAATATTTGAACCTAATCTTCATTCACCAACATGTATGGATATTTATCTTAAGTGAAGAGAAGTCTGAATGCCCAATCATCTTCATGTCCTTCTCATTCTTTGCCGATATCCAGACTTTAGCATCCATAGGACTTTCTGTACAAGGTGACCATGCAATCATGAATACGCTAAGAGATTCTTCAGCACTTCTTTTGATAATACAAGATATTTGCCTCTTAAAGTTGCCTTTAGAATCTAACTGTAACTTAAGTATAGCTTCAATGTATACTTACAAAAATCCTCAGGTTATTTTGACGTAGCTGAAACAAAACCAGTATTTAAAAATAGGTGGCCTATAAATAAGGTCTCGGCTCCATTCCATGATGTTTAAGACCCCGCATTACCAAGTCCTAACTGCTAAGCTTCATCTCCTCACATTGCTTCAATTATTTATATTTGAATTTACTTAGATTTTTATAAAACTTCAAAACTACTTTCTGTTTCTTCAAAAGAAAATATCCTAAATTGTCTTCATATTTTCAAGTTTAAAATGTTATTTAACTAGAAGTCCGTAATGTAATTTCTCAGTACATGCAATTGTTATGAGACGACTGAGACCAAAATAAAGAATATAGAGTGTTTGAAAAATCTGAATGATCATATTTATTTATTTTTAAAACATACATTGAATAGTGAATGTATTTCTAAAAATTAAATAAATACTGTGAATCCCTCATAGAGTGTTTTAAAATGTGTAAGAAAAATAACCTCAATCAATATTCGGAACTAAAACTCATAAGGCGACAATACTAAAAAATTAACGGTATTCACACTCACTGCAATGAACAAACCATTGTTTTAAACATTCCTGAAGTATTAGAAAATAATTAGGCTATATTATTAGCTTTCACCATAGACCACAATGAATTTTTGATGCCTTAGAGAATAAAATATAAATTATAGAGTTGTAAAAATGAACATAGCAAAGACTATTTTGGGTAACCTTAGCTTATGGAATGACTTTCTTATGATAAAAGCAATGAGAGAAACTATACTGAAAAGATTTTAGGGGAGAGGCCAACATGGTTGACTAGAAGCAGCTAGCATGCATTGCTCTCGTGGAAATAAAGAGTAGCAAATAATTATTAGATCTTCAACTGAAACATTCAACTGGAACACACTGGGATTCATCAAGGAAACAACTTGATCTGCGGAGAACAGAGAGGAGCGAGACAGGACAACCTCCCACTTGGATGTGGCATGGAGCTAGGGGAGACTTTTCTACCTTGGGGAAATGATTAGTAATTGAATCCCCATGGACAGACACTTCTGCCATGGACCCTTCCAACCCTAGGCTCAGGTATTTGATCCCCTTGTAAGCTCAGCCCTCTGGAACCTCCAGACTGACATAGAGAGCTACGTGGAGTCTGGACAGAGCCTCTGCTCAGGCACACATGGAGTCCTGTGAGCCTTGAATCCCCAGGCATCCTAGTATTTAGCAGCTGCAGCTCTGGGAGTGGGAAAGTCAGGCTCTCTTGAGCACCTTCAGGAAAGGGGCCAAATCCAGGGGGCTGAGAAGCAATGGACTGCAGGCCTCACCTCTCCCACATCTCACAGGATAAGGCCCTTTGGTCTGAGTCTCAAGCCAACCCTCTCTGGGCTCTTGGGCTGGTAGCAGTTCTCTGTGTCCTTGGGATGGAGCTCCCAGAAAGAGAGACTGGCCACTATTTTCGCTATGTCACAGCCCTGCCACTATAGCCTTCAGGCTCCAGTGGTGATTAAGGAGTGGCACAGAACTCCAGCACAGCACAACCATCACACAAGAAAGTGGTCAGACTACTTTTTACATGGGTCCCTAATCCCAATTCTCATGGAATGAGACACCCCCTGCCAACCTGGGACTCCAGCCACCACCCAATGGGCATCTTGGGCTGGTAGCAGCTCTGTACTTGTGTAGGACAGAGCTCCCAGAGAGAGACTGACGACTGCTTTTGCTGTCTGGCAGCCTCTACCACTATAGCCTTCAGCCTCTGGAGATCAAGCAGTGATTAGGGAGTTGCATGGATCTCCAGCACAGCATAGCCATTCCAGGGAAAAGTATCTGGACTATTCTTCACATGGGTTGCCAACTCTGCTTCTGCCAGCTAGGCAGGGCCTCCCAACCTGGACTCCAGCACAGCTACCCTGCTCTTACCTGAACACGTTAGTCAGAGGCAGCTCTGCAGTTCTCTGAGGAGGAAATCCCTGTGGCAATCCACAACCACTCTGCCATTGCACTTGCAGTGGTACTGCCCTATCGCCCTTGGGCAGAGGAAGGAACTAAGGGTCTAGCTGCTATACTGCCACCTGTAGCACAATGCAGCCACTTTAAGAGAGGAGTCCACTCTCTCTTTCTTGCTAGTCCCCAGTCTCCACTCTTTACCAGGCAGGGCCCCAGCTTGGGACTGGAGAATAGCCATTCCATCCGTCCCTGAGCCTACTATTAGTGGCTCTGTATTTCCCTGGGGAGGGTCTCCCAGAGGAAATTGATAGCCCATCTGCCACTGCCACACAGTTTAGTCTCTGCTGCCTTCAGTCTGGGGAAAGAAACAAAGAGCCTCAGGGTTTCACCAGAGCTTTCAGCACACCACAGTCACCATATGGAGAGGATCCCAACCTCTCATCTTTGTGAGCCTTCAACCCTCCTACCCTTTATCAAGCAGACCCCCCCCCAGCATGAGGTAGCAAAGAATCTGCCCCACGCCTTGGACATTCCCAGTAGGAGCAGCTCTGTGTTTCTCTGAGGTGGAGCTCCCAAAGGCAAGTGGAAGCACCATTGCCACTGCCACTGCCCTGGTACTCCCCTTGCTGCCCTCAGGCTGAGGAAGGGAGCCAAGGCCCTGGTGCTTTAACCAAACTTCTACCAAACTGCAGTTGCCTTAAGAAGAATGCCAGTCTGCCTCGACCAGGTTCCACCCACCCTCCAATTCATCACCAGGCAGGGGTTCCGGACTTGGCCCACAACACAGCTGCTCCATCCTGGGCTGATCACACTGATTGATAGTGATTCCACATCTCTTTGAGGTGGAGCCTCAAGAGACAAGTGAAAGACCCTCTACCACAACCATGGCTAAGGTCCTTTCCCCTGCTGCCTCCAATCTGGGGAGGGAACATAAAGCCTGCTTATGAATGACCTTATGGTAAATAACAAAATTAAGGTAGAAATCAAGATATTCTTTGAAACTAATGAGAATAAAGATACAATATACCAGGATAACTGGGATACAGCTAAGGCAGTGTTAAGAGGGAAGTTTATGGCAGTAAACACCCACATCAAAAAGTTAGAAAGCTCTTAAATTAATAACCTAACATCGCAACTAGAAGAACTAGAAAAGCAAGAGCAAATGAACACTGAAGTTAGCAGAAGAAAAGAAATAACCAAAATCAGAGCTGAACTAAAGGAGACTGAGACGCAAAAGCCCATATAAAGATTGACAAACCCAGGAGTTTCTTATTTGAAAATATTAATCAAATACAAGACAGCTAGCTAGACCAAGAAAAGGAAAAAGAGAGAAGATCCAGATCAACACAATTAAAAATGACAAAGGGGATATCGCCACTGACCTCTCAGAAAATACAAAAAAAAAAAACAAAAACAAAAAAAGAACCCCAAAAAAACAGAGACCATTATGAATACCTCTATGCCTATAAAACTAGAAAATCTAGAAGAAATGGATAATTCCACATATACGGTCTCCCAAGTTTGAACCAGGAAGAAATTGAATCTGTGAACAGACCAATAAGAGTTCTAAAATTGAATCAATAATAAAAAGCTTACCAAACAAAAAACCCCAGGACCAGATGAATTTAAAGCTGATTTCTACGAGAAGTATAGTGAAAACCGGTACCATTTCTACTGAAACTATTCCAAAAAATTGAAAAGGAAGGGCTCCTCTCTAACATTATATGAGGCCAGAATCATCCTGATACTAAAACCTGGCAGAGACACAACACACACACACACTCACACACACACACACACACACACACACACGCAATTTCAGGCCAATATTCTTGATGAACATAGATGCAAAAATTCTCAAAAATACTAGCAAACTAAATCCAGCAGCACATCAAAAAGCTAATCCACCATGATCAAAAGTAGGCTTCATCCCCAGGATGCAAGGTTGTTTTAACATATGCAGATAAATAAATGTGATTCATCACATAAAGAGAACTGCAAACAAAAACCTCAAGATTATATCAATAGAGGCAGAAAAGGCTTTGGATAAAATTCAACAGTCCTTATGTTAACAACCCTCAATAAACTAGGCATTGAAGGAATATACTTCAAAATAATAAGAGCTGTCTATAACAAACCCTCAGCCAACATTATGCTGAATGGAAAAAAGCTGGAAGCATTTCTCTTCAAAACTCTAACAAGAGAATGATGCTCTCTCTCACCACTCCTAGTCGACATAATACTGGAAGTCCTGACCAGAGCAATCAGGCAAGAGAAAGAAATACAAAGCATCCATATACAGAGGAAGTCAAATGATCCCTGTTTGCAGACAGCATGATTCTGTATCATGCAGTCACTTCCCAAAGGCTCGTTAATCTGATAAACAACTTCAGCAAAGTCTCAGGTTACAAAATCAATGTACAACAAATCAGTAGCATTTCTGTACAACAACATCCAAGCTGAAAGCTAAATCAAGAATGCAATCCCACTCACAATTACCACAAAAAGAATAAAACACCCCCAGATACAGATAACCAGGGAGGTGAAAGATCACTACAATGAGAATTACAAAACACTGCTCAAAGAAATCAGTGCTGACACAAGCAAATGGAAAAATATTCCATGCTCATAGATAGAAAGCACCAATGTTGTTAAAATGTACATACTTTTCAAAGCAATTTACAGAGTCAATAGATTCAATGCTATGCTTATCAAACTGCTGAAACAGGAAAAGTTTCTTCATCCCCATCACAGGGTATGTGATGAGGTTGTGGCTTACCTCTTCAGTGTCCTGTTGCTCAAAACCCCTAAAGTGAGGAGGCAGATGGGCAAGTCATGAGAAGCATAGGCTCTGACCCCATGACAGCATCTAGGGTTGAGTGTTTACAGCTCCCGAAGCCACAGTGTGTGTGTTTTACAGTGTGCTCTTTCAGCGTAGCCATCCACAGATGGCTTGTGTTAATCAGCTCAATTAGATTCTTTGAGCTAAACTGCAAAAATAGAGGGCTTTCTGTATCCCGGGATCTTGCCTCAGTATACTGAAAATATTGGATCATATATGGGTTTGGAGAATGAGGGCAAGGTTTTATTGAGTGAAGGTAGCTCTCAACAAGGTGAATGGGGAGGCTTGCAGGGGATGGGATGGAAAAGTGGTTTTCCTCAGGAGTCAGGCTGCCCAAGGACCAGACTCTCCTCAGACCACCCCCAGCTGGATTCCACTTCATCTCCATAGTTCTGCAGTTGATAGCCTGTTGGGGTCTGTCAGTGTTTATTCCGTGGTGTATTCTTGCACCTCTCTGCTTCTCTCGATGTCCGGCCACTTGTGTCTGCCCACTAGGGTCTCAGGTTTTTTTAGGCACAGGACAGAGGTGTGGTGGTCCAGAATGGTCTTGGAAAATGCAACATTTGAGCATGAAAACAGGAGTGCCTGTCATCACCTAGGTCCTTGGGTACAAGCTCGAAAGTGGAGCCCTTGCCAGGACTCCGCCTTTCTCCTACCTAGCATTTCCCTGCCCTCCTCCCATATCACCACCAATGACACCTTCACAGAACTAGAAAAAAAAATTAAATTCATATTGAACCAAAAAAGGGCCCGAAGAGCCAAGGAGGTTCTAAGCAAAAAGTGCAAAGCTGGAGGCATCATGCCACCCGACTTCAAACTATACTACAGGGCTACAGTAACCAATACAGCATGGTACTGGTACAAAACCAGACACATAGACAAATGGAACAGAATAGAGAGCCCAGAAATAAGGCCATACACTGATGGCCATCTAATTTTTGACAAAGCTGATAAAAATCAGCAATTGGAAAAGGACCCCCTATTCAATAAATGATGCTAGGATAACTGGATAGTCCTATACAGAAGATAGAAACTAGACCCCTACCTTAAACCACATACAAAAATCAATTCAAGATGAACTAAAGATTTAAATGTAAAATGAAAAGCTCTAAAAACCCTGGAAGATAACCTAGGAAATATCATTCTGGAAACAGGACTTGCCATATGTTTCATGGCAAAGGTGCCCAAACCAATTGCAACAAAACCAAAAATCAACAAATGAAATACAATTAAACTGAAAAGTTTCTGCAGTGCAAAAGAAACTATCAACTGAGTAAACGGAAACTACAGAATGGGAGAAAATATTTGCAAATTATGCATTCAACAAAGGTCTAATAACCAGAATTGATAAGGAACTTAAACAAATTTATAAGCAAAATCAAACAACCCTATTAAAAAGTGGGCAAAGGACATCAACAGATGCTTTTCAAAAGAAGACATAAATGCAGAATCTACAAGCCTATAAAAAATGCTTAACATCATTGATTATTAGAGAATTTCAAATCAAAGCCATGATGAGATACCATTTCACATCTGTCAGAATGGCTATTAGTAAAAAGTCAAAAAGTAACAGATGCTGGCAAGGTTACAGAGAAAGGGAATGCTTGTACACTGCTGGTGGGACTGTAAATTGGTTCAGCCATTGTGGAAAGTAGTGTGGCAATTCCTCAAATAACTTAAAATTGAGCTGCCATTTGATCCAGCAATTTTTTTATTAAGTATATACCCAACAGAATATAAATTTTGCTACCATAAAGACTCATGCATATCGATTTTCACTGTGGTAGTATTTACAGTAGCAAAGACATGAAATTGACCTTAGTGTCATCAGTGGTAGACTGGATAAAATAAAATGTGGTACTGTGGCACATTTATACCATAGAATACTATGCAGCCATAAAAAAAAAGAATGAGATCATGTCCTTTGCAGGGACATGGATGGAGCAGGAGGCCATTATCTAACTAACACAGGAACAGAAAACTAAATACTACATACTCTCACTTATAAGTGGGTGCTAAATGATGAGAACACATCGACACCACATAGAGGAGAACAACACACACTGGGGCCTGTTGAAGGGTGGAAGGTGGCAGGAAGGGGAGGGTCAGAAAATTTACCTATTGGGTACTATGCTTATTACGTGTGTGATGAAATAATCCATATACAAAACCCCCATGACAAGGAGTTTACCTATATAACAAATCTGCACATATACCTCTGAACCTAAAAGTAAAAAAAAAAAGTTTTATAAAAATCCGTAATCTAAAATTTTTGAGTATCAAAAATATCATGCAATTTAAAGGAAAACTGAGAGATACATTCACAACAAATTTTACAGAATAATAGGTTAATGCTATTTTATACGTATTTCTAGATAACTGTTAAGGGATCCTAATGTTTTTGTTTCTCTAATAGTGCATATCTCTTTTACCACTGTATTTTTATTGCCTTTAATCATACTTAAGACTGTTCTCTCAACTATCAAAGTTCTGCTTGTTCTAAAGGTAAAATGCACAGAATTAGGCATGTCTCTTCAGTAAAATAGCTCCATTATAAGATGACTCAGATGGGAAAATGAACTAGCTTCTGACCTGTACATGCTATTTTTAATCTAGATTGTCTTATTTTATACAGTCTGAATCAATATAAATCACATAAAATGTCTCATCTCTTGCATGAGCATTATTTTCTGATGAAAATATATTTTCGGTCCCTACAAAAAATAGCATTTCATCTTGAGAATAAAATTTTGATACAATCTAGTATAATTATAAAAATAACAGGTACAAATATGAACACACGTAGAAATGAATGTCATTAGAAAGTGAATAAAGTACAATTGTTAAAAGGAGAAAAATTCCAGGGCTATTCACCTAGGTTTATATACATTTTATATAATAAATACATTTATTAAATTAAACCCATACATTTCCATATGTATGTATATCTCCATATATATATATATAAATCCATATATATGAATATATATATTTTTACATAATTACATAATACATATAGGTTGGTACAAAAGTGGTTGTGATTTCTGCCATTACTTTCAATGACAAAAATTGCAATTACTTTTACACCAACATATATATATATACACACACACATATACATTACATACACATATACATATATGTATATAAAAATTTGGAATGGTACCTACTTAGCAGTATTATTATTATTTGGGTAAAATTAGCTAATTAGCCTTGCTCAGAGAACTTTAAAAGCATATGTATTTTATTCTTTACAGATACCCAATAATTATATAAATAGTTATATCAAATCTGTCAGTAAAGACATTAAACAAAAATATAACGAATTACCATAGTTTACCCATATCCTTTGGTCTATGTATTCTACTTCTCAGAATGTACACTATAGAAATGATCAAAAATTCTGACCAAAATATACAAGGATGCCAATCAAATCATAATTTATAGTATTAAGAATAGAAATAATCCTACATTTCCAATAGTGTTATAAAATAATAAAATAAATTGTAGCCTATCTCTATGTTAGACAACTATGTTGCATTAAAAATTTCATTCTCAAAAAGTCTTAATGTCAGGAGAAAGTAAAATTATAAAGTTAATTGAAACTAAGTATAAAAAATAATGTTAACTCTGGATAATTTTGACTAACAAATTTAATATCAACAATGTTTTTAGACTAAGTTTTACTTGTACTTGAAATTTTTTTCAAAATTTTTATATTTCTCATTTGGGATAGACTACTTTTATTTATCGTCTCTCTTTTTCTCTCTCTTTAGTCTTAGGTACAGAGAGTTAAATTAATCTTATTTCTTAGTTCATTGCGTATTACTATCGTCAATGTATTTTATTTTTTCCTCAACCTCATTTCCCATATGTACATGCATACATGCAGATATTATATATGCATGGACATGTGTAAAATCTTAAGAACACATGTATTATTTTGCTTTTATAATGCAACAAAATACAAACTTGTAAGTAAAAATATAGTCTATTTTTTATATAGTTTATTTATTTTATTCTTTAATTTCTGTGGGTTCATAGTAGGTATATATATTTATGGGGTACATGAGATAATTTGAAATAAGCATGCAATGTGAAATAAGCACACCATGAAGAACGGGGTATCCACTCCCTCAAGTATATTACACTCTTCAAGTTATTTTAAAATATACAATTTAGTTATTAGTGACTATAGTCATCATACTGTGCTATTAAATAGGAGGTCTTATTTATTCTTTCTAACTATTTTTTGTACCTATTAACCAACTTAACCTCCTAGACATTCCCCACTAACCTTCCCAGCCTCTGATAACCATCCTTCTACTCTTTGTGTCCATGAGTTCAAATGTTTTGGTGTTTAGATCCTGCACGTAAGTGAGAACATGTTGTTTGTCTTTCTGTGCCTGGCTTATTCCACTTAACATAATCACTTTCAGTTTCATCTATGTTGTTGAAAATGACTGGATCTCATTCTGCATAATGGTTGCATAATACTCCATGTTGTATACATACTGCATTTTCTTTATCCAGTCATCTGTTGATGGACACTTAAGTTGAATCATCTTTGTATTCCTGGAATAAATCCTACTTGTTCATGATAAATGATCTTTCTAATGTGTCATATATATATATGAATATGTTTATTTACATATTTACATAATAAATATAGGTTGGTGCAAAAGTTTGCTAGTGTTTTGTTGATAATTTTTGTATCAATATTCATTAGAGATAGTGGCTTGTAGTTTTTTTTTTAAATGTATCTGTCTGGTTTTTGTATCAGGGTAATATTGGTCTGGTAGAATGAGTTTGGAAGTATTGCCTTCTCTGTTTTTTGGAATGGTTTGAGGAGGATTGGAATTAGTGCTTCTTTAACTGTATGATAGACTTCTATAGTGAATCAACCAGGTAACAGGATTTTCTTTACTGGAACTCTTTATAATGGCTTTGATCTTTTTACTTGCTATTGTTCTGTTCAGGGTTTGGACTTCATGGTTCATTCAGTCTTGGTAGGTTGTACGTAGCTAGGAATTTGTCCATTTATTCTAGATTTTCCAATTTTTTTGACCTGTAGTTGCTCATAGTAGCCACTAATGAACCTTTGAATTTCTGTGGTATCAGTTGTAATGTATCCTTTTTCATTTCTGATTTTGTTCATTTGGATCTTATCTCTTTTTTGCTTAGTCTGGCTAATGGTTTGTCAATTTTAAGTCTTCAAAAAACAGCTTTTTGCTTCGTTGATTTTTTGTATTGCTTTTTTTCATTTCAATTTTATTTATTTCTGTTCTGATCTTTATTATTTCTTTTCCTCTACAAATTTTGGATTTGGCTTGCCCTTGCTTTTCTAGTTCATTAAGATGCATCATTAGATTGTTCATTTGAAGTATTTCCTCTTTTTTGATGTAGGCGGTTACAGCTATAAATTTTTCTCTTAGTACTGCTTTTGCTGTATCCCATAGGTTTTGATATGTTATGTTTCCATTAACATGTGTTTTAAGAATTTTTTCAATTTTATTCTTTATTTCTTCATTGACCCACCGGTCATTCAGGAGCACATTGTTTAATCTCCATGTATTTTATAGTTTCCAACGCTCCTCCTGTTACTAATTTCTAGTTTTATTCCATTATGATCAGAGAAGATGCTTGATATTATTTCAATATTTTTTAAATGTTTTAATACTTGTTTTCTGATCTAACACATGGTCTATCCTTGAGAATAATCCATGTGCTGAGGAAAAGAATGTATTATGCAGCATGGATGAAATGTTCTGTAAACATCTATTAGATTCATTTGGTCTATAGTATAGATTAAGTCTGATGTTTCTTTGTTGATTTTTTGTCTGGAAGATTTGTCCAATGCTGAAAGTGGGGTGTTAAAATCTCCAGCTATTATTCTGTGGGGACCTATTTTTCTCTTTAGCTCTAATAATATTTCCTTTATATATCTGGATGCTCCCATGTTGACTGTATATATATTTAAAATTGTTACATCCTCTTGCTGAATTGACCCCTTTATCATTATATAGAGACCTTTGTCTCTTCTCATAGTTTTTATCTTGAAATCTATTTTGTCTAATGGAAGTACAGTGACTCCTGCTCTTTTGTTTGGTTTCCATTGGCATGGAATATCTTTTTCCATCCCTTTATTTTCAGTCTATGTGTGTCTTTATAGATGAAATATGTTTTTCTTATTGGCAACAGATCATTGCATTTTTTTTTTCATCCATTGAGCTAGTCTCTGTCTCTTAACTGGAGAGTTTAGTCCATTTACATTCAATATTATTATTGATAAGTATGGACTTACTCCTGCCATTTTGTTGTCTGTTTTCTGGTCTTCCTTTTTTCTTTCCTTCTTGTCTTCCTCTAGTGAAGGTGATTTTCTCTGGTGATATGATTTAGTTTCTCGTTTTTTTTAAATGCATTTATTGTGTGACTTTTCATTTGAGATTATAATAAGGTTTGCAAATACTATCTTACAATCCGTTATTTTAACCAGGTAACAACTTAACACTATTTACATAAAGAAATGAAGAAAAAGAAAACTAATAAACTCTATGCCTTAACTTTGTCCCCTGACTTTTTAAATTTTCATTGTTTCTACTCATATCTTACTGTAGTGACAACGCTTTAAAAAGTTGTAGTTATTATTGTTCATCATTTAGTATTTCTACTTAGGATAAGAGTAGTTTACACACCACAGTTATGGTGTATTATAATATTCTGTGTTTTCCTTTGTACTTAATATTACCAGTGAGTTTTGTACCTTCAGATAATTATTTATTGCTTGTAAATGTCCTTTTCTTTCTGGTTGAAGTACTTTCTTCAGCATTTCTTGTAGGGCAAGTCTGGTATTGATGAAACCTATCAGCTTTTGTTTGTCTGGGAAAGTCCTTATTTCTCCTTCATGTTTGAATGACATTTTCACTAGATAATTCTAGGGTAAACTTTTTTTTTTCCTTCAGCACTTTAAATATATCATGCCACTTTCTCCTGGCCTGTAACGTTTCCACTAACAACTATGCTGCCATATGTATTGAACCTTCTTTGTATATTTTTTTGTCTTGTTGCTTTTAAGATTCTTTTGTTATCCTTGATCTTGGGAGTTTTATTATGAAATATCTCCAGCTAGTCTTTTGATTAAATCTGCTTGATGTTCTATAGCCTTCTTGTACTTGGATACTGATATCTTTCTCTAGGTTTGGGAAGTTCTCCGTTTTTATCCCTTTGAATAAACTTTGTACCACTATCTCTTTCTCTACCTCCTCTTTACGGCCAGTGACTCAGATTTGTCCTTTTGAGGTTATTTTCTAGATCTTGTAAGCATCCTTTGTTGTTTTTTATTCTTTTTATCGCCTCTGTATATTTTCAAATAGCCTATCTTCAAGCTGACTAGTTCTTTATTCTACTTGATCATTCATGCCATTAAATGACTCTGATGCATTCTTCAGTATCCCAATTGCATTTTTCTGCTCCAGAATTTCTGCTTAATTCTTTTAAATTATTTCAATTTCTTTGTCAAATACATCTGATAGGATTCTAAATTCCTTGTGTTATCTTGAATTTCTTTCTGTTTCCTCAACACAGCTATTACGAATTCTCTGTCAGAAAGATCACATATCTGTGTTTCTCCAGGACTAGTTCCCCTGTGCCGTATTTAGTTCATTTGGTGAGGTCAGGTTGTCCTAGATGACGTGAATGCTAGTAGATGTTCTTTAGTGCCTGGGTGTTGAAGAGTTAGGTATCTATTGTAGTCTTCACTTGTAGTCTTACTTCACTTCACAAGCAAGTCTGGGCTTACTTGTAGCCGTCTTTCTTGGGAAAGCTTTCCAGATATTTGAAAGGACTTGGGTATTGTTATGTTAGCAGTATCTGCTTCAAGGGTCACCTCAACCCAGTAACCCTGTAGTTCTTGCAGACTTATAGGGGTACCACCCTGACAGTCTTGGGCAACATCCAGGAGAATTGCCTGGACTACTATGCAAAGACTCTTGTTCTCTTCCCCTACTTTCTCCCAAACATACAGAATCTCTCTGGCCTAAAGCTGGGGGTGCAATGACACAAGCATCCCTGTGGCTGTGACTACTATGACTGGGTCAGACCTGAAGCCAGCACAGCACTAAGCCTCATGCAAGGCTGGCTGTAACCATTCTCTGGCTACTACCTATGTTTGTTCAAGGCCCTGGGGCTCTACGATTGGCCACTGACAAAGCCAGCCAGGTTTGTGTCCTTCCCTTCAGGGTGGCAAGGTTCCCCAGGCTCTGGGTGGATCCAGAAGTTTCATCTTGGAGTCAGGACTAGAATCAAAAACCTTGGAAGTCTACTTGGTGTTCTATTTTACTGCAGCTAAGCCGGCACTCAAATCACAAATTCTTCCCACTCTTCCTTCTCCTTTTCAAAAGCAGAGGAGCCTCACCTGATAGCCACTGCCACCATAGGCCCTGAAGAGTACTGCCAGACTACTACCAATGTTTCCTTAAGGCCCAAGGAATCTTAAGTCATTTGTAGTGAATACTTCCTGGCCTAGGACTCACCTTTCAGGGCAATGATCTCCCTGATGGTCCAGGGAAGATCCAGAAATGCCACCCAAGAGTAAAATCCTGGAATCAGAGACCTCACGAGCCTACTTAGTGTTCTCTCCTTCTGTGGCCATCCTGGTACTTAAGGTGCAATACAAAATTCCCTTTACTTTTCCATCCACTTTTCTCAAGCAGAAGGATTTTTGCTCAGTAGCCACCACGGCTGGTAATGTGCTGAGTCTCACCTGAAGCCAACAAGACTCATCCATGGTGAATATGCAAAACTTTTGCATGGTTTATAACAGCTTTTAAATGAGCATCTTGATTGGTAATATCAATGGGTCACTTCTATATACATGGGAACACTAAGTCCTCACTCACATATTGTAAGTGAAAGAGGAAAAAGCCTTCAGCTATTCCAAATTATTATATATCATGACATTTTTCCATTAATAATTTATTTTTATATGATAATTACTATTCTTTTTAAAAAGTGAATCTTCCTGAAAAGAATATCAAATTTAATTTTTAACAATTGTGCTTATACTTTTCAGCTTATTATCCAAAATTCATAAACAGCTTGAGATAAATAAGTGTTCTGGATGCCTCATAGGGAAGCAGACAAGTTAAAGGATGGCCAACAGGCAGAATGAGAGAAGGTAGGCATGAGATGTCAAGGAAATATTTGCTTACATGTCAGTTTTGTGGGGGCTAGCCAGGATCTTCATCCTTGCAATGACTGAACCTTATGATCTAGAATATATTACACTTATCTAGAGTTACCTCCTTTACATAAAAGTCTGGTTTATTTTAAAAATGTAAGGGAATCATCAGTTTTTGTCCTGCAGTGTGGTTTCAGGATTCTCCAGCCACCAACGATATTTTTTTTCCATTTCCCCCAGTGTGTTCCAATCTTTTTTATCTAACAAGAAGTTCAGGTCTATTTTGTTTAAAAGCTTTACCTTGTCATGTGACCCACAGGGATTCCATGATGCTTTGAAACACTGATTTGATACTGATCTGTGGGACAATATCAAAGGGTCTAAATTCATGTTACTGGAAGATCAGAATTAAAACAGAACATATTGATAGGAGAGATCCAAGATGGCCGATTAACAACAGCTCAGGATTGTAGCTCCCAGTGAAAGCGCAGAGAGCGAGTGGACGCCGCACTTTCAGATGAATTTTTGTTGCCCACAGACTAGGAGATTCCCGGCGGAGGAGCCAC